>PVLC010029331.1:0-11885 GCA_004027655.1 Graphiurus murinus
AGAGATCATTGTTTTATATATCTCTTTATTTATTTATTTTTTTTGCGGTACTGGGGATTGAACTCAGGGGCATTCTACCTCCGAGCTATACCCCCAGCCCTGTTTTTTATTCTTTATTTTGAAACCGGGTCTCACTAAGTTGTGGAGTGCCTCACTAGGTAGCTGAGGCTGGCCGCGAACCCAGATCCTCCGGTCTCAGCCTCCCAAATGCTGGGATTACAAGCGCGCGCCACCACACCCGGCTTCTTATATATCTCTTTATATCCCAGGACCTAGTATAGTGTTTTGCACACAGGAGGCATTCTTTTTTTTTTTTTTGCGGTACTGGGGATTGAACCCAGGGGCATTCTACCTCCATGCTATACCCCCAGTCCTATTTTTTATTCTTTATTTTGAAACAGGGTCTCACTAAGTTGCTGAGGCAGGCTGTGAACCCAGATCCTCCAGTCTCAGCCTCCCAAGTACTGGGATTATAAGTACTCGCCACCACACCCGGCTAAGAGGCATTCTTAGTTTTGTTAAAAGTAATGGCTCTGTCTCAGGCTAAGTGTTGTTTCCTAGCACCTTAGTTCAAAGACACCTCTTTTTTTGGCCAAATGTAAGAAAACCATAAAAGAGGCAGAATAGAAACCTACCTTTTGCAGGTACAGTTATCTTGTCAGTGCGCTTTACAGCATCTTGCTTGGCCTCATTCTGGGTCTTTGAAGCCCAAGGTCTGTTGTAGGGATCCAGTGTCTATTTGCAAGAGGCAGAGGCGCTCACACAACAGCACTAAAAACTCAATGACCCACTTTCCTCTCTTTTTTTTCCCCCACATATAAGACCAGGGAACCAGAAGCACCCAGCTCCCCACCCCCACCCACCCCCTCTGCCAAATGTTTAAACGGAAATCACCTGTGGAAAAGGTAAACACATGTTAGAGCAAATACTAGAAACAGATTAAATGAAACAAAAAATTAGGTACTCAAGGAAAAAAGAGGCAGAAGCCTCACTTACACTTGTCAGGTGTTAGTTACAGGCAGGTCCCCTGCTCAGGCAGACTGAGCCCTGGGGATGGTGTCTCCTTTGTTGGTATCTCTTGACTCTTCAAACTAGGGCTTCTGCCCATATTTGAATGTTTCATTTTCCGGCTTTGTAATACAGATGGGGGCACAGAAATAGGAGGGCAATGAAGACGAGAGTGGAAAGGAAAGAGAGTGGGGTACCTACCTGTGCGTGCTTCTTATTGTGCATATGGGTGAAGAAATCAAACATGGTCCCACAGATGGTGTTACAGTCTTTGCACCAGTGATTGCCAGCATCATAATACTCATAAGCAGCAATGGGTTCAGACTGCTTAGCAGCTGGCTGGGGGCTTTCGGCAGGCTTAGGGCTCTTAATATGAGACTTCTCATTGTTTACCTTTGATTCCTAGAGGGGAAAAACCAGCACTTAATAAAGAATTCAAGCAGTCTAGACTTGTCTTCTCTTTTAAACATCAAGTGGCCATAAGAATGGTTAAATGGTTATTTCCATATTTCCAATGCCTGAAAAGCTGTACAAGCTGGGGAGAAAGAACCCCAAGAGAAATCTGTCTCCACAGCTCAAAGAGAACTAATTAGATCCCACAGTTCTAGCACATCATGGAGAGTAAATAATAATGGCAATATAGTTGGCATATCCTAAAATATCTCTAGAAGAATACCTAAGATTGAGCCGGGCGTGGTGGCGCACGCTTGTAATTCCAGCATTTGAGAGGCTGAGACGGGAGGATCGGGGTTCGAGGCCAGCCTCAGCTACTTAGTGAGGCCCTCTGTAACTTAGTGAGACCCTGTTTCAAAATAAAGAATAAAAAATAGGGCTGGGGGTGTAGCTCAGAGGTAGAATGCCCCTGAGTTCAATCCCCAGTACTGCAAAAAAAAAAAAAAAAAAAAAAAAAACCAACCAAAAAACCCAAGATTGTAGAAATTGGCTGCTTTTGGAAGAATCTTTTCACAGTATACCCTTTGGTAGATGTTGAATGTGTTATCTATGAAACCAAATATATTACAATTTAAAAATCAAAGGACAATTAGAGGGAAGAAAAACCAAAATGGAAAAGGTAATTAACAGGTTAAGCAAAGGAAATGAAGAAAATAGGTGATAGTAAACTTACTTATCACATGCTTCCAGGTATAGAAAACTGAAGAGTATGGTGTTGTACACAGATAAAGCAGATAGTCATAGAATCTGGGTAAAATATTCCTAACTGCCTAAATGGTCACCAGTAGAATTTAAAAATTATTTCTCTTTTAAAACATAACTCCCCACCTTAAGTTATCAATAAGTACTTTAATATGAATTAGTCACCAAGTTGGGAAGAAGGCACTCAGGAAATGAGAATTTTGGTTAATTTTGGGGCATAAGTTACAGAAAGATAATTTTGCAACAGAAGAGAAGGTAAATATGGAGTTCTACCTTAGACAAGCTAGGGGAACTGTGTACCTGGAATTCTTGCTGGTGGGAAGGAGATAGAGAAAGGGAAAAACAAGAACTTCAAGCTATGCGTGGTAGTGTATGCCTATAATCCCAGTACTTGGAAGGCTGAGACAAGAGGTCAGCAGGTTTGAGGTCAGCCTTAGCAACTTAGCAACACTCTGTTTCAAAAGAAAAAGTAAAAAGGGCCGGGGGTATAGCTCAAAGGTAGAACTGGATTCAATCCCCAGTACCAAAACAACAACAACAAAAAAGAACTTTAAAGATACTCTTTTCCTAACAGAGTCCTATTCAAGAGTCACTAAAGAGATCACAGCAGGTATGGAATGAAGGAATTCTTACACTGCTGGTGGGAGTATTAACTAGTACCATCTTCTGGAAGACAATCTAGAAATACATATTATACACCTTAAAATTCTGCATACCCTTTGACCTAGCAATTCCACTCTTGACATTTATCCTAAAGAAATTATGTCAAACAAAGGTGATCTGAGTGGTCAAATAAATTTTGCTATCCATACAACAAAAACAATAAAAAATAAGGTCATTAAAAATGGTATTACATGAGCTGGTGTGGTGGCACATACTTGTAATCTCAGTACTTAGGAGGTTGAGACAGGAGGATCACAGATTTGAAGACACACTCAGTAACTTGGTGAGGTCCTCTACAATTTAGTAAGACCTTATTTCGAAATTAAATATTAAAAAATAGGGCTGACTTTGTCGTAGCTTAGGGGTAGAATGGCCCTGGGTTCAATCCCCAGTATCACACATACATACACAAAAGAGAGAATATAGCGGGTCACAGTGGCGCATGCCTATAATCCCAGTACTTGGGAGGCTGAAACAGGAGGATTACAGGTTCAAGGCCAGCCTCAGCAACTTGTGAGACCCTCAGCAATTTATTTACTTTTTTTTTTTTTTTTTTTTTGGTCTAGAGATTGAACCCAGGAGCATTCTACCTCTGAGCTACAACCCCCTGGCCCCAGTTTTTAGTCTTTATTTTGAAACTGGGTATCACTAAGTTGCAGAGGGCCTCACTAAGTAGCTAAGGCTGGCCGTGAACCTGGATCCTCTGGTCTCCTCCCAAGTACTGGGATTATAAACATGTACCACCATACCGAGCTGACCCTCAGCAATTTAGAGAGACCCTGTTTCAAAATAAAATGGGCCGGGTGTGTATCTTGGAAATAAAATGCCCCTAAGTTCTACCCTCAGTACACTCCCCCCCCCTGCAAATAAATATATATAATAGAAGTATATTTATTGACATGGAAAGACATTCATGATCTACTAAAATATATATATTTTAATAATAATCAATACACATATGTAAATACATGTAGAATGTTGTGTTACTTGATACAAGAGAACTTCTCTAACCGCTATTTATTTATTGGTACTAGGAATTGAACTCAGGGGCATTCTACCTCTGAGCTATACCCCTAGCCCTGTTTTATTCTTTATTTTGAAACAGGGTCTCACTAAGTTGCTGAGGCTGGCCTCAAACCTGTAATTCTTCTGTCTCAGCCTCCCAAGTAATGAAATTGCAGGTATGTGTCACTACACCTGGCCGTCTAAACACTTTTCCCCTCCCTCCCTCCCTTCCTTCCTTCCTTCCTTCCTTCCTCCCTCCCTCCCTCCCTTTCTTTCTTTCTTGCACTGGGGATTGAATTAAGGGGCATTCTACCTCCAAGCTACACCCCCAGTCCTATTTTTTATTCTTTATTTAGAAACAGGGTCTCACTAAGTTGCAGAGGGCCCCACTAAGTAGCTGAGGCTGGCCGCGAACCCGATCCTCCAGTCTCAGCCTCCCAAGTACTGGGATTACAAGTATGTGCCACTACACCCGGCTTCATTCTTTATTTTTTAAGGCACTGGTTATTACTCAACATGCACTTGTTTACTTATTGTCTGTCTTCTCCTGTTTCATGCTATAGTTTCTTGCTATATTTCCTAGATCTAGAATAGTACCTGATACTTTCTTGATGATCACTAAATATTTGTTAAATAAATCAATGAACACATTAATTTGGAGTAATATATAGCAAGATGTGAATAACAGTTATCTCGAGGCAGAATTATGGGCTTGTGTATTTTTCTGAAACAGAAAGAAAATGTCATAGCAACTACACTTTTTTGTGTGTGGTATGTGTGTGGTACTAGGGATTAAATCCAGGGGGATTCTATCTCTGAGCTATAATTCCAGCCCTTTTTATTTTTTATTTTGAAACAAGGTCTCACTATGTTGCTGAATCTCGTTATATCACTGAAGCTGTCCTCAAACCTGTGATTCTCCTGCCTCAGCCTTCCAAGCTGGGATTACAAATGTGTGCCCCCATAACTAGCTCCAACCATACATTTTATTTTATTTATTTATTTCTGGTTCTGGGGATTAAACCCAGGGGCATTCCTCAACAACTTAGTATTATATCCTCAGCTCTATTTTTTTTTTGGAGGGGTACTGGGGATTGAACCCAGGGGAATTTTACCTCCAAGCTACACCCCCAGTCCTATTTTTTATTCTTTATTTTGAAACAGGGTCTAAGTTGCAGAGGGCCTCACTAAGTAGCTAAGGCTGGCCGTGAACTCAGATCCTCCAGTCTCAGCCTCCCAAGTACTGGGATTACAAGCATGTGCCACCACACCCGGCTCCTCAGCCCTATTTCATTTTTTAATTTGAAACAGGGTCTAACTAAATTGCAAAGGGCCTAAGTTGCTCAGGCTGGTTGAAAACCTGTGATTCTCCTGTTTCAGCTTCTCAAGTACTATGATTACAAGTGTGCACCACCATGCTCAGCTTCATCTTCCTGATACTGGAGATTGAATCCAGGGGCATTCTACCTCTGAGCACACTCCCAATCCTACTTTTTATTCTTTATTTTGAAACAAGGTCTCATTAAGTTGCAGAGGGCCTCACTAAGTAGCTGAGCCTGGCCCGGAAACTGGATCCTCTGGTCTCAGCCTCCCAAGTACTGGGATTACAAGCGTGTGCCACCACACTTGGGCTATAGCACTGTCTTTAATTTTATTTTCCCTTTTAGGGAATTAAGGAAGGGAGTCAGAAAAGTAACTTAAGCTATGATTTAAAGGATGATATGGAGCTGGGCGTGGTGTGCATGCTTGTAATCCAAGTATTTGGGAGGCTGAGACAGGAGGATTTAAGGTTCCAAGCCAACGTCAACAATTTAGGGAGGCTCTCAGAAACCTAGGGAGACCATGTTTCTAAATAAGAAGTAAAATCAGGCTGAGAGTGTAGCTTAAAGGTAGAATGCCTAGGGGTTCAATCCCCAGTGCCCCCCCACACACACACAATCACACAAAAGATGAATATGAGCCGGGCGTAGTAGCCCACACTTGTAATCCCAGTACTTGAGAGGCTGAGACAGGCAGATCACAGGTTCACGGCCAGCCTCAGCTACTTAGTGAGGCCCTCCACAACTTAGTGAGACCCTGTTTTAAAATAAAGAATAAAAAATAGGGCTAGGGGTATAGTTCAGTGGTAGAATGCACCTGGGTTCAATCCTCAGCACTGCAAAGAACAAACGAACAAAAGAAAGAAAGGAAGAACGAATGAACATGAGTTAATTAGAAGAGGATAAGGGAAGAGTTGGTTTGCATGGAAAAGAAAGGGAAGATGCAAAGGCATTAGAGGGGATGATATGTTTGAGGCATAAAAAAGGCTACTAAAGAAATTATAGAGCCGGGCGTGGTGGCGCACGATTGTAATCCCAGCATTCGGGAGGCTGAGACTGGAGGATCCGGGTTCGCGGCCAGCCTCAGATACCTAGTGAGGCCCTCCGCAACTTAGTGAGACCTGGTTTCAAAATAAAGAATAAAAAAAATAGGGCTGGGGGTATAGCTCGAAGGTAGAACGCCCCTGAGTTCAATCTCCAGTACCGCAAAAAAAAAGAAATTATAGTGAGCAAGGAGGAAAAGAGGTATGAAGTATCATAATCACTGACTGTATGTAGAAAGAAGATTAAGAATATAGCAGTAATTGAAGTTACTTGGATGGCAATGGAGACAAGGTGAATGGAACTGAAATTTACTTTTTTTTTTTTGCAGTACTGGGGATTGAACCCAGGGGCATTCTACCTCTGAGCTACACCTCCAGTCCTATTTTTTATTCTTTATTTTGAAACAGGGTCTCACTAAGTTGCAGAGTGCCTCACTAGGTAGCTGAGGCTGGCCGTGAACCTGGATCCTCCCGTCTCAGCCTCCCAAATGCTGGGATTACAAGTGTGTGCCACCACGCCCAGCTTGAGATTTACTTTGAAGGGAGAGCATACAGAATTTGTAACTGATTGGAGAGAGTGGTTAGAGGAAAGTACTAAGAATACTTTTCAGGTGTGTACTTTTCACTGAGAAAGGATAACACTGGAAGGAGGAAAAATCAGAGGGAGGTTGAATGCAATCATTAATTTAGGACATGCTGAATTTGAAGTGTCTAAGAGACAATGAAGTAGAAATGGCCAATGGATTGTTAAACACTCAGAAGAATCTTATGAACTCAGATATAAAACTGGAAGAAGTCCTATGGTATTTCAGCATATAACCGGATGAAAAGACTTAAGGAGAGCAGAATTCTGGAGAGCTGGACTAAGATTGAGCTTTGGGAAACTCAAATATTTAACCATCATCTATGGGAGAATGGGAGGATAGGCAGCAAAGGAGAGCAAGTTGCAGCAGTCAACACACTAGGAGGAAAAGAAGTGTGACAGACACTGGGTGTGGTGGTGTACACCTGTAATTCCTATACTTGGGAGGCTGAGACAGGAGGATTGCAGGTTCGAGGTCAGCCTCAACAAGTAGTGAGACTTATTAACCTAGCAAGACCCTGTTTCCAAATAAGAAATAAAATCGAGTTGGGGATGTAGCTTGGAGGTAGAATGCCTCTAGGTTCAATCCCTAGTATCACAAAAAAAAAAAAAAGTGTGACAGAAGCCAAGGGAAGAAAGCAATGGTAGGAGACAGTGGTTTCCTGTGTCAATTTGAAATCTGAGAAGTGCAATGTGTCAAGGGGCTTTAGCAACATGGTAGTAATCTAAACATGAACCCTAAAATGATATATTCCAGTTGTGAATGGATGAAAAACCAGACTAGGGTGGGTTAAGGAGCAAATGCTGGAATAAGAACATAGAAGGCCTTGAATACTAATGATCTGAGATTCTACTCTGTGGCCAACAGGGAACCGCTGAAATTCTGAAGGAGAGTTCCATGATCTGATGTATGCTTTAAGAAAAATGACTAAAAAGAGTTATGGACAGGATGGAAAATAAAGCTAAAAAATGGTAGAAAACTTCTGTAGGAATCCATGGGAAAAGAAGATTTAATAGAAGGGGGGTTGAGTTATTACCTTGTTGTTGGAGGAAGAGTTTGAGGATGACAATACTTTTTCTGGACTCTTAGATTTTTCTGCTTTTCCAGGCTTTTCTGTTGGTTCTTTACTGTCATTTGAAGATTTCTGAGATTTATCAAAGATGTTAATTCCCAAGATCTGAGCCACTTTGTCCAGTTCAGATTGCTTCTTTTCAGCCTCTTCTGCCTCTTGTCGAAGCTCTGCAATGTCCTTCATGATGTTATCCTGAAGTCGACTCACCTCCACCAGTAGTGGGTCTTTATGACCATCCTTTTCTCTTCGTTTCTTGCGCAGCATTTCTCCTGAGTAGTCAAATGACAGCAAAAAGAAACACAGGGGAAATAAATTAAGATGAGCCATTTTTAATTTATAAGTAATCTAAAAAAAAAAAGTAATCTAGATGGGCAGGGTGGCACACACCTATAATCTCACTACTTGGGAGGCTAAGACAGGAGGTTTACAGGTTTAAGACCAGCCTCAGCAATGTAGTGAGACTCTTAGTAAGCTAGCAAGACCCTGTTTCAAAACAAAAAATAAAAGGGACTGGAGGTGTAGCTCAGAGGTAGAATGTCCCTGGGTTCAATCCCCAGCAGTACCAAATACACACCAAAAAAAAAAAAAAAAAAAAAAAAAAAAAAAAAAAAAAAAAAAAAAAAAAAAAAAAAAAAAAAATGGGGCTTGGGGTGTAGTGTACCTTAATTCCCCTGGGTTTAATATCTCCAGGACCAAACCAAACCACCCTACCAGGGAATTATGGTCATAAAATCACTTTCCATAAAAGTTTTTAAGATCAAATGAGACTCCCCTTCACATGTGCTGGCTTAGGTGAAGCTTTTATGAAGGTGAAGAATAGGTGATTACATTATCTTTTGTGAGAGGGTAACTAGTTAAGGATCTATAGGTAGGTTTCAGGTCCTCCATGAACTCTCAAAATGGCATATACACACTTGAGTGTGTGTCCCCTAAAAAGATTAATAAGTGCTGTAACTATGAACACAGCAGCTGTCCTCTCTTCCAAAAACTAAAGAATTATGCAGAGGTAAAAATCACTCGAAGTTACATATTTGACTTTATCTGATTTAAAGACACTTTACCAACCTCTTATTTTTTTGGTACTAGGGACTGAACTCAGGGGTGTTCCACCTTCTAGTTACACCCCTAGTCCTTCTAATTTTGAAATAGGGTCCTATTAAATTTCGTGTTGCTGAGGGTCTCACTAAGTTGTTGAGGCTGGCCTCAAACCTGCGATCCTCCAGTCTTAGCATTCCAAGGACTGGGATTACAGGCATGCACCACCATTCCTCATCACTTTGCCAACTTTATACTGAGTTTTAGGTTCTACCTCATCTAATGTTATCTTCTATTTCAAATTGCATGTCCTCATGGATTAATCCTCACAGAATAATTAACTAAGTTTCTCGTGCCTAAACAATACAAGCCCAAACAGAAGTAATTGTATCTTCTCCTACTCTCTGTTCTTTCATACTATCATCAAGCTGCAATATTTAGAAGTTTTGTTCTATTCTTTCCTTATTGTGTATGTGAATTCCTAAAAGCATGGGTGAAGAAACAGAATAAAAAGTAAAGCATCATGGAGCATCTTGGGCTAAAAAGTAAGGAACTACTAAAAAAATGAGAGTATATAAAAAGGATACTGGTGCCAACTCAAAGGGACTCCTCTGGCTAAATTACAGACAATGTGAGATGAAAATAAATAATGATAATAAAAAATTATAATGTACTACTACTGAATGAAGAATCCATGAACTCACATTAATATAAATGAGTAAAATGGGGGTAGAATGGTTGGCAAGTTCCTCCTATGGTAGAGAGCTGATAAGTAAAAGGAGTGATAACATTAGAAAATCACTTATAGGCCGGGCGTGGTGGCGCATGCTTGTAATCCCAGCATTCGGGAGGCTGAGACGGGAGGATCCAGGTTCGCGGGCAGCTTCAGCTACCTAGTGAGGCACTCCGCAACTTAGTGAGACTCGGTTTCGAAATAAAGAATAAAAAACAATAGGGCTGGGAGTGTAGCTCGGAGGTAGAATGCCCTGAGTTCAATCCCCAGTACCGCAAAAAAAAAAAAAAGAAAGAAAATCACTTATATAGCTTGGCATAGTGCTGCACGCCTATAATGTCAGCTACCCAGGAGGCTGAGGCAGGAGAATTGAAAATTTGAGGCCAGCCTGGCCACTCAGCAAGACAACTTAGCAACTTAAAAATTTAAAAAGGGCTGGAGAGCCCAGCATGGTGGCACACGCCTGTAACCCCAGTACTTGGGAGGCTTAGACAGGAGGACTGCAGGCTCACAGACAGCCTCAGCAGCACTAGGTTCTCAGCAATCTCGTAAGACCCTATTTCAAAACAAAAACATAAAAAGGGCTGGGAGTGTAACGTGAAGGTATAATGCCCCTGGGTTCAATCCACAATACCACAAAAAAATAAAAATAAAAAAGGGCTGGGGGATATAGCTCAGAGACAATGCTCCTGGGTTCAATCTCCAGTACCACAAACACACATACACATATCACTAAATTATCATAATAATAAATTATTTAGGCAGGAATCATCAATGGATGCTAAAATTAATGGGTGGAAGTTTGAAGAGTAACTATTATATTTATATACTCTCAAGTATCTTCCCTTTAAGATACTTTATACCTGGACATGGTGGTGCACATTTGTAATCCCAGTACTTGGGAGGCTGAGACAGGAGTATTACAGGTTTGTAGTAGGTCTCAGCAACTTAGTGAAGCCCTCAGCAACTTAGTGAGACTCTGTTTCAAAATAAAAAATAGGTTGGGAGCATAGCTGAGAGGTAGAATGTCCCTGGGTTCAATTCCCAGTACCACACACACACACACCCAAAAAAAGAGGATCGCAGGTTTTTAGCCAGCTTCAGCAACTTAGCAAGGCTCTTTGCAACTTAGTGAGACTCTGCTACAAAATAAAATAGGGCTGAGGGTTCAATCCCCAGTACCACAAAAAAAATTTTTTTTTCAGGAAAAATTACACAAGTACACACACACATATTGAGAAAATAATCTGGAAAAACACCTGAGAATTCTTTGTATTGTTATTGTAACTGTTCTCTAGGTCAATAATAATTATTATTTTTAGAGGTGTTGGGGATGAAACCCAAGGTCTCATGAATGCTAGGCAAGCACTCTCCCACTAAGCTACATTCCTAGCCCTATGACAAAGCTTTAAAAAGTAAGACTTGGGAGTCGGATGTGGTGGTGCATGCCTGGTAATTCCACTACTTGGGAGGCGGAGACATGAAGATTGCAGGCTCAAGGACAGCCTCAGCAATGTAGCAAGACTCTCAGCAACCCAGGGAGATGCTGTTTCAAAATAAAAAATAACACAGGGCTAGGGGTGTAGATTGGAGGTAGAATACCTCTGTGTTCAATCCTTAGTACAACAACAACAACAAAAAAATGAGACTTTGGCTCAGTGAATCTAATTTAACACCTCTCCACTTGATTCTCTTACTCAAGTTACTACAAAAAGGCAGCCATAGAAAGGAACTGTTCTGATACCTTGCTGTTTATGAAGTCGCTCCAACTCAGTCCTGAAATAGTACATTTTCTTCTGGCGGGCTTCCCGGTCACTCTTTAGCTTTTCCCTCTCTTCAATAACCTGGAAAATACAAAATGGTAATAAAGTCCCTTAGCTTCCAACATCCTCCCTTTCCTATTGCTCTTCTCTTCCAGGAGCCCTTGTGCTACATGTCTTGAACTAAGGACCAAATGCCTGCACAGAAGTTCTCACTTTGTAGTCAAAATGCTATTTCATTCTGGTCCAGGTTCCTAAATAGAACTAGTCTTTTTTTCAGAACTATACTACCTAGAAAGTATTGTTTTTAAGCAGGAAACACCTAGAGCTACTGAGAACAACTATTAGACAGTGGTTTTGAGCCCAAGGGAACCATGGAGAAGGGAATGAATGTATTATGAGTGAGGCATTGCATTACTTGAATTACATATTTCATGTTATTTAATTTCTCTATATTTATTTATTTTTGTGGTACTAGGGATTGAATCCAGGGTGTTCTATCTCTGAG
>PVLC010029332.1:0-20296 GCA_004027655.1 Graphiurus murinus
AAAAAAAAAAAAAAAAAAAAAAAAAAAAAAAAAAAAGAATAAAAAATAGGTTGAGGGTGTAGCTTCGAAATAGAATGCCCCTGAGTTCAATCCCCAGTACCAAAATAAATAAATAAATAAAAAGAAAAGAAGAAGCCGGGCGTGGTGGCGCACGCTTGTAATCCCAGCATTCGGGAGGCTGAGACTAGAGGATCCGGGTTCGCGGCCAGCCTCAGCTACCTAGTGAGGCACTCCGCAACTTAGTGAGACTCAGTTTCAAAATAAAGAATAAAAAATGGGGCTGGGGGTATAGCTCGGAGGTAGAATGCCCCTGAGTTCAATCCCCAGTACCGCAAAAAAAAAAAAAAAAAAAAAAAAAAAAAAAAAGAAAAGAAGAAGCCAGTGGGTGTGGTGGTGCATACCTATAATCTCAGTACTTAGGAGGCTGAGACAGGAGGATCGCAGGTTTGAGGCCAGCCTCAACAACTTAGCAAGACCTATTTCAAATATAAAAAATAAAAGCTGGAAGCTGGGCGTGGTGATTTGGGATTGTAATCCCAGTACTGGGGAGGCTGAGATAGGAGGATCCGGGTTTGCCGCCACCCTTAGCTATTTATTGAGGCACTCCACAACTTAGTGAGACCCTGTTTCAAAATAAAGAATAAAAAATAGGATTGGGGGTGTAGTTCAGAGGTAGAATGCCCCTGGGTTCCATCCCCAGTACCACAATAAATAAATAAATAAATAAATAAATAAATAAATAAATAAATAAATAAATAAATAAATAAAAAACATGGCAGGGCGTGGTGGCACATGCTTGTAATCCCAGCATTTGGGAGGCTGAGACTGGAGGATATGGGTTCACGGCCAGTCTCAGCTACCTAGTGAGGCCCTCTGCAACTTAGTAAGACCCGGTTTCAAAATAAAGAATAAAAAATAGGGCTGGGGGTGTAGCTCGGACGTAGAATGCCCTGAGTTTAATTCCCAGTACCGCAATAAATAAATAAATAAATAAATAAATAAATAGCAAGGGGTGCTAGTGCATGCTTGTAATCCCAGTACTTGGGAGGCTGAGACAGGAAGACTGCAGGTTTAAAGCCAGCCTCAGCAACTTAGTGAGACCCTGTTTCAAAATAAAGAATAAAAATAGGGCTGGGGGTATAGCTCAGAGGTAGAATGTTCTGGAGCTCAATCCCCAGTACCACAAAACAAACTAATTAATTAATGAAAATAAAAAATGAAAAGGGTTGGGGTGTAGCTTTAAGGTAGAATGCCCCTGGGTTCAATCCCCAGTTGAAAAAAAAAAAAACAGAAGCCAGTACAGTGGAGACAATTCTAGGCCAAGTGAATTTCCACGTGCTGCCTCATTACTCTTCACGACAACTTTGAGTGGTAGATACTCTTCCCATTTTACAGATAAAGAAACTAAAACCCAGAGAGATGAGGTACCTTGAACTCAGGTCTTTGTAGAAATTATACCTTACTACCTTCCCCTGAGATACTGCTCTTTTTTTTTTTTTTTTTGCGGTACTGGGGATTGAACTCAAGAGCACTCTACCTCCAAGCTATACCCCCAGCCCTATTTTTTATCCTTTATTTTGAAACCGGGTCTCACTAAGTTGCGGAGTGCCTCACTAGGTAGCTGAGACTGGCCACGAACCCGGATCCTCCGGTCTCAGCCTCCCGAATGCTGGGATTACAAGCGTGCGCCACCACGCCCGGCTCGATACTGCTCTTTTTTATTGCCTAATGGGTCGGGTTTTAGAATTAAAACAAGGCCATATTTGAGAAGTACTTTGCACCTGATCTATATTAAATGACCCTGCAGACCGGGCATGGTGGTGCACATTTGTAATCCCAGTACTTGGGAGGCTGAAACTGGAGGATCACAGGTTCAAAGACAGCCTCACCAAGTAGTGAGGCTCTCATCAACCTAGTGAGACCCTGTTTCAAAATTAAAAACAAAATAAAATAGGAGCCAGGCGTGGTGGCACATGCCTGTAACCCCAGTACTTGAAGGCTGAGACAGGAGGATCACAGGTTTGAACCCAGCCTCTGCAATTTAGCAAGACTCTCGGTAACCTAGTGAGACCCTGTTTCCACATAAGAAATAAAATCGGGCTGGGGGTGTAGCTCAAAGGTAGAATACCCCTGGATTCAATCCCCACTACCACAAAAAAATAAAATAGGGCTGGCGGTGTAGCTCAGAGGTAGAATGCCCCTGGGTTTAATCCCCAGTACCATAAATAAATAAATAAATAAATAAATAAATAAATAAATAAATAACAGTGGCACATGCCTAAAATCCCAGTATTTCTTTCTTTCTTTTCTTTTCTTTTTATTTTGCAGTACTGGGGATTGAATCTAGGGGCATTCTACCTCCGAGCCACACCCCCAGTCCTATTATTTATTTATTTTTTCTGTACTGGGGATGAAACCCAGGGGCATTCTACCTCTGAGCTACACCCCTAGTCCTATTTTTTACTCTTTAATTTGAAACAGGGTCTTACTACGTTGCAGTGAACCTCAGTAAGTAGCTGAGGCTGGCCACGAACCCAGATCCTCCGATCTCAGCCTCCCAAGTACTGGGATTACAAGCGTGTGCCACCACGCCCAGCTAAATCCCAGTATTTCGAAGGCTGAGACAAGAGGATTGAAGGTTCAAGGCCAGAATCAGCACTTTAACAAGGCACTCAGTGACTTAGTGAGACCCTGTTTCGAAATAAAATAGAAGTGGTAGTATAGCTCAGAGGTAGAATGCCCGTGGGTTCTAATAACAAAACGAACACTTAATAGACAAGAGCAGAAATAAGCAGTTCTTTCCCACAGGCCCTCTACCTTGACGGCACAGTGAGGCCACCTGGGGAGGTGGTAAAACCCAATGTACCCAGACTGCACCTGAGGCCAATCAAATGAGAGGCAAGGCTAGGATGGTAGCTGATTTTAACTTTCCCCCAGTGATGCTAACATGTAGCCAGAGTGGAGAAGTCTCTGGAGACAGTCGTCTGGAAAGTCTAAGATGTATGAAGAATGGCTCCATCGGAAGCCACAGAAAAGAAACATCACAGAGCGTGCTCCAGAGGGATAACCCAGCCATGTGAGGACAGAGAACTTGGCCCGAGGTCAGGCCACATCTGGCCCTGGAGGCACTTGAGTCACGCAGATGGAGGCGCCAGGCCCAGCCAGCCCACCACGTCCTGGTCATGGAAAGAAAATGGATGTGTCATTTATTTCTCTTGTTGTAAATGAGCCAATGCCATTCTGATAATAATTGCCTTTGCTTTGACAGCTACTCTAAGCCTGCAGGTGTTTCTTCGGTACATACAGATCTTCCCCGGAAGACAATCTCCCTTGATGAGCAGATGAATCAAATTTCTGATTCACTTCCCTCCTTGGCCTGTGATGAATTCAACAAAGAACCATCTCAAAGTATCCTGGGCAGCATCAGCTGACCTCTCCTGACATCCCAGCCTTAACCCACGGAGTTCACATTGGCTCCTTATGAATCTTCAGAGCTTCTCACTCTCTACAGGGCCTTTTATTTATTTATTTTTGTGTGTGTGGAACTGGGGATTGAACCCAGGGGCATTCTACCTCTGAGCTACACCCCCAGCCCTATTTTTTTTTTATTATTTTTAAATTTAAAAAATTTTTTTTGCAGTACTGAGCATTGAACTCCAATGCTCAGTAGGGACATTCTACCTCCAAGCTACACCCCGAGTCCCATTTTTTTTGGTACTGGGGATTGAACCCAGGGGCATTCTACCTCAGAGCTACGCCCACAATCCTATTTTTTATTCTTTATTTTGAAACAGGGTCTCACTAAGTTGCAGAGGGCCTCACTAAGTACCTGAGGCTGGCCAAGAACCCGGATCCTCCTGTCTCAGCCTCCCAAGTACTGAGATTACAAGCATGCACCACCACGCCAGGCTCAGCCTCAGTTGACCTGACAGGATCAACTCAGAGGCAGAAAAGTTTACCTTGACTCATGGTTTCAGAGGATTCGGTTGTAGCCAGCTGTCTTCAAGGCAGAAGCACCGTGGTGGCAGGGGGTGCGGGAGGAAAGCTGCTCAGCTCACAGTGTCTGGAAGCCCAGAGAGACAGGAAGGGGCCAGGGACAAATATAGTCCTTGAGGCCACACCTCCAGACACCCACCTCCTGCAGTCTCGTCTTACTGCACCGGGAACGTGCTCTCAACACAAGAGCTTTGGAGAAGACCGTCCAGATCCAAACTGCAACACTCCTTCCCCATTTCCCTGAGCAATGTGATGTTCTTTGTTCTCCCTGCTCCCTGAGTACATTGATCAGAACCCTATGATGGAGGCTTGTGTACTGAACCCTTGTCCACCCATTGCCTGTTTTCATCCTGCCCTAACTCCTCATCCTAGAACTGAACCTCTTTGGAGGAAGAATTATGTCCTACTGGCCTGGTAGCCTGGTGCCCAGCATGGTGTTGTGTCCATTTATGTAGGCTCAAATACAATCCTGGTTGAAATTTCAGTCAACAGTAGTAATTATTCGCTCAAGTAATTTTTGTTTTTGTTTTTTGGTACTGGGGATTGAACCCAGGGGCATTCTATCCCTGAGCTCTATATTATTTATTTATTTATTTATTGTGGTATGGGGGATGAAACCCAGGGGCATTGTACCACTGAGCTATACCCCTGGCCTAATTTTATTCTTTTATTTTGAAATAGGGTCTCACTAACTGGGGTTACAGGTGTGTGCCACCACATCCAGCTTATTTTTTTTATTTTGAAACAGAGTCTTGCTAAGTTGCTCAGGCTGACCACAAACCTGTGACCCTCCTGTCTCAGCCTCCCACATACTGGGGTTACAAGCATGCACCACCACACCCAGCAATTTTTTGTCTTTTAAAAAATCATTACAAAACCAGGCATGGTGGCACACACTTGTAATTCCAGTACTTGGGAGGCTGAGACAGGAGGATCCGGGTTCACGGTCAGCCTCAGCTATTTAGTGAGGCCCTCTGCAACTCAGTGAGACCCTATTTCAAAATAAAGAATAAAAATAGGGTTGGGAGTATAGCTTGGAGGTAGAATGCCCCTGAGTTCAATCTCCAGTAGCACAAAAATAAATAAATAAATAAATAAATAAATAAATAAATAAATAAATGCCATTTGAGGGCTGGGTGCAGTGGTGCACACCTGTAGTCCCAGCTGCTGCAGAGGCTGAGTCAGGAAGATCGCTGGAGTGCAGGAGTTCAGGGCCAGCCTGAAGAACATAGTGAGACCCTCAACAACAGTAAAAGCTATTACACATCCAATTTTTCATTTGACTACCTCCAAAGGAAAGATCTAAAGAGGCTAAAAAAGAGGGTTTATTTTATTTTATTTTTTGGTACTAGGGATTGAACCCAGGAGCATTCTACCCCTGAGCTACACCCCAGCCCTATTTTATTTTTTGTTTTAAAACAGAGTCGTGCTAGGTTGCTGAGAGTCTCACTAAGTTGCTGAGGCTGGCTGCAAACCTGCGATCCTCCTATCTCAGCCTCCCATGTACTGAAATTACAGACAGATGCCACCACACCTGGGTCCAAAAACTCTGAGTTTAAAAAAAATAATAATAACCCTGGCTGCAGAGGTTAAGCTGGGACACTGGGCCAAAGGGCGATACTGACACGCTGAGCCCAAGTGCTTCCTTTGCAAATGAGACCTGCCCTCCCTGAGCCAGCAATCCAGCAAAGGTTGCAGGAAGGAGACAGACATGGTATTGGCAAGTCTGTAAATCATTTTCTGAGACAGTCTAGGAGGGGCCCAGAGCTTACAGGCAGACCCGAGAGGGCATGGAGAGTTAGAAGCACAGGCTGAGGGACTGGCCCTGAAATAATATCAAATTTAGCATGTATGGAAGAGGGGATGTTTTGGAGGCAGCAAGTCAATAAGTTAATGTTTTGCTCACTCTGGGCAAGCAGAGGCAATGGGGCGTACTGCTTTTACAGCGTGGCTTCTAGAGCTAGATTGCTAGGGTTTGTCCAGCAAATGTGACCTTGGATAAGTTATTTAGCATCTCTCTACTTCATGTTCCTCACCTGTAAAATGGGGACAGTAATAAAATCTACCTTAGAATATTTATGAGAAATAATTTGAGTTAATCCATGGAATTTTTCCAAACTAGTTCCTGGCATACAGTACATGTTCAGTGAATGCTAGCTATCATTATTATTATTATTACCATTTTTTTTGTGTGTGTGGTACTGGGGGCTGAACCCAGGGTCATTCTTTTTTTTTTTTAGTACTGGGAATTGAACTCAGGGGCATTATACCTCCGAGCTATACCCCCAGCCCTATTTTTTATTCTTTATTTTGAAACAGGATCTCACTAAGTTGCAGAGTGCCTCACTAGGTAGCTGAGGCTGGCCGCAAACCCGGATCCTCCGGTCTCAGCCTCCCGAATGCTGGGATTACAAACGTGGACCACCACACCTGGCCTATTATTACCATATATATATATATATTTATATATATATATTTATTTAAATTTAATTAATTTATTTATTTTGCGATACTGGGGATTGAACTCAGGGGCATTCTACCTCTGAGCTATATACCCAGCCCTATTTTTTATTCTTTTTTTTTTTTTTGCGGTACTAGGGATTGAACTCAGGGGCATTCTACCTCTGAGCTACATCCCCAGTCCTATTTTTTTTTTTTTTATTCTTTATTTTGTTTTGTTTTGTTTTGTTTTGTTTTTGCGGTACTGGGGATTGAACTCAGGGGCATTCTACCTCCGAGCTATACCCCCAGCCCTATTTTTTTTTATTCTTTATTTTGAAACAGGGTCTCACTAAGTTGCGGAATGCCTCACTAGGTAGCTGAGGCTGGCCGCGAACCCTGATCCTCCGGTCTCAGCCTCCCGAATGCTGGGATTACAAGCATGCGCCACCACGCCCGGCTTATTCTTTATTTTGAAACCGAGTCTCACTAAGTTGTGGAGTGCCTCACTAGGTAGCTGAGGCTGGCCGAGAACCCGGATCCTCCGGTCTCAGCCTCCCGAATGCTGGGATTACAAGCGTGCGCCACCACACCCAGCTTAATATTACTATTTTTAACTAGCATCTACTGAGTGTTTCATTTACTGTATAAGAAATCGGGGCTGGAGGTGTGGTTCAGTGGTGGAGCACTTGTCTAGCATGTGAGGCCCTGGGTTTAATTCCTGGCACCACAAAAGATAAAAAATTAAGAAACCACTCTAGCCAGGTCCAGGTGTGGTGGTGACACACACCTGTAATCCCAGTACTTGGGAGGCTGAGACAGGAGGGTCACAGGTTCAAGGCCAGTCTGGGCAACTTAGTAAGATTCTGCCCCAAAATGAAAAATAAAAGGGTCAGGAGATATAGCTCTGCGGTAGAGCACCCCTGAGTTCAACTCTGTGTGTAGGCAAAAACAAAACAAAGATACCTTTATCTGGGTATGGTGGCACATGCCTGTGATCCCAGTGCTTAGGAGGCTGAGACAGAAGGATCACAGTTTCAAGGTCAGTCTCCGAAATTTAGCACCCTGTTTCCAAATATAAAATAAAATAGGGCTAGGGATGTAGCTCAGAGGTAGAATGCCCCTGGGTTTGATCCCCAGTGCCAGAAAAAAAAAAAATATATATATATATATATATATATACATATATATATATATATATATATATATATATATATAATAAAAAAGTGGTCAGATGATTGAGGAAGAAGGATGAAGAATGGCCAGGTTTAATAATGAGAATAGTATTGTCACCCAGTACAGCAGAGAGGATCTAAGTCCCATGGAGTTTGAAGAGGGAGCAGAAGACATCCTGCATTCATGGCTGGACAGATCCCTGTCCTCACCCAACCCCGGCTCCACCCTCTCTCTCCACTCCAAACCTGATAAAGTGGAGATCTTTAAAATCTTAAAAATAAAACCAGCCACGTGTGGGGGTGCACACTTGTAATCCCAGTACTTGGGAGGCTGAGACAGGAGGATTGCAGGTTTGTGGCCAGCCGCAGCTACTTAGTGAGATCCTCCACAACTTAGTGAGACTGTTTTCAAATAAAAGATAAAATAGGGCTGAGAGTGTAGCTCAGAGATAGAATGCTCCTGGGTTTCATCCCCAGTACAGCAAAAAATAAAATAAAAAACTGTGTTCCTTTCCACCCTGGAAAAGAGAGGCAGGCTAGACTGTCCCTGCCCCGTCTCCCTCTGTCCAGCAGAGGATCAGGCACAGGCAGGCTGGGTACTTGCCAGGGAGCCCTGCTGTGTTTTCATATCTAAAAATAGCCCCTCTCACCCCTCCCAGGCCTGGGCAGAGGGAGGGAGCTGCACTCACCTCGCTGTTTGTTTTGTCACACTCTGACCTCACCTCTTCTTCCCTTCCCGGCAGGATTGGCCCTCATCTGGGAACTCCAGAGGAACGAGGTGGAGATGTGGGCTCAAAGGGTCCCAAACTAGTGATTACCGAATTATCTGCCCCAGCTGGGCTCCAGGAAAAGGGAACCCACTGTACAAAGTGGGGATTTGGAGTGGGATGGAATTGTCCCTGCTATTGAAGAAAGAGACATGGATTCTGAGGACAGAGCTGGAGGAGGAAAAGAGAAGAGATGGAGACACTGAGTCCCGTCTGGACAGCAGCCTGGCTGAACGCAGGAGCTGACTTGCTGTGGAGTTGTGGGGGCCCTGAGTCAGAGCTGGGTTCTGGCAGCCTCAGTGTTTAGAAGGTGTCCAGGAGTACAAGGAAAACTGACTTCACTTTGAATTCTTTGTCTTTTTAAAAAGTATGTGAATGGCCAGGCGTGAGCATGCTTGTAATCCCAGTACTTGGGAGGCTGAGACAAGAGGATCACAGGTTCGAGACCAACCTCAGCTATTTCATGAGGCCCTCTGCAACTTAGTGAGACCCTGTTTCAAAATAAAGAATAAAAAGTAGGGCTGGGGGTGTAGTACCACACACACACACACACACACACACACACACACACACACACACAAAGTATGTGAATATATTACTTTTTTGTGTGTGTGTGGTACTGGGGATTGAACTCAGGGGCATTCTACCTCCAAGCTATACCCCCAGCCCTATTTTTTATTCTTTATTTTGAAACAGGGTCTCACTAAATTGCGGAGGGCCTCACTAGGTAGCTGAGGCTGGCCACGAACTTGGATCCTCCGGTCTCAGCCTCCCAAATGCTGGGATTACAAGCGTGCGCCACCATGCCTGGCTGGCTGACAATATTTTAACATGAAAAATAGGACCCATTCTTTTCTTCTTGGTGATAACTAAGCATTTACTTCTGTTAAATACTCAAAGTCAGAACCACCCCATTGGAACTACGTTCCAAAGACCTCCACAAAGCCGGGCGTGAGGCCCTCTGCAACTTTGTGAGACCCTGTTTCAAAATAAAGAATAAAAAATAGGGCTAGGGGTATAGCTCAGAGGTAGAATGCCCCTGAGTTCAATCCCCAGTACCGCAAAAACAAACAAAGACCTCCACAGACCCACAGAACGTGAAGGCCAAAGGAGGGTGAGGATCCCCAGTTTCACTTCTCATTTGACAAAACAAAAGCCAAGAGACTTCCAGTGATTCTGCAGAGGTCGTGCAGCTCTTGCACCTTAGTGATTTTTAATTGTATTTTTGGAATCCTGGTGATGTTGGTGGGGGAGGGGCAGTCTCCTGGGCCCCCTGCTGGAGGCTTGAGAGTTTCTGAGAGTCTGTTAAGGAAAAGCGAGAGGCACCCACACCCGCTGCCCCATGCCTATCTCCTCCCCTTCCCGCCTCCCCCTACCTGTGCAGGGCTGAGCTGGGAAGATGGCAGGTTTGAGTTCAGTCTCAGCAACTTTCCCTCTTTCTTTAGGTGCTCTCAGATTCTTCTAGAGAAACTCTGAGTTGAAACAAGGAGGGACCGCAGTTTGGGGCTGGATCCTTAGCTCAAGTCACATATCCCTCCTGGCCTCCTCTAGGCTTTCTTTGCTACTGGGGTACAGAACAGGACGAAGGGGAAAATTAGCCTTTTCCAATTGTCTCAACCACATTTGGGGGGGGGGGGGTTCTGGGGATTGAACCCAGAGGCTACAACCCCCGCCCTTTTTATTTTGAAACAGGATCTTGATAAATTGCTGAGGCTGGCCTTGAACCTTCCATCCTCCTGTCTCAGCTCCCTAAGTACTGGGATTACAGGGGTGTACCATAACACCTGGCTCCAACCACATTTGTTTGCTTTTTTGTTTGTTTTTTTGGTGGTACTGGGGATTGAATCCAGAGGCATTCTACCTCCATACTATACCTCAGCCTGATTTTATTTATTTGGAAATAAGGTCTTACTAGGTTGCTGAGAGCCTCACTAAGTAGCTGAAGCTGGCTTTGAACCTGAGAGATCCTCCCATCTCAGCCTCGAAGTACTGGAATTACAAGTGTGCACCACCATACCTGGCTCAATTATGTATTTTTTGTTGTTGTTGTTGTTTTTTGTTTTTTGGGTTTTTTTTGGGGGGGGGTCTTGGTACTGGGGATTGAACCCAGAGGCATTCTTCTTTTGAGCTACACCCCCCAGCCCGATTTTATTTCTTATTTGGAAACAGGGCCTCCCAAGGTTGATGAGTTTCACTACTTGCTGAGGCTGTCCTCAAACCTGAAATCTTCCTGTCTCAGCCTCCCAAGTGCAGGGATTACAGGCGTGCACCACCAAACCCAGCTTCAATCACGTTTTTAAAATATTTTATTTTATTCTTTATGCCTAAAGAATCCACCAAAAGACTATTGAAAGCTGATAAATTCAGTAAAGTTTCAGGGTACAAAATCAACATACAAAAATCAACAAACATATAAATATTAGCATATTTATATGCCAATAACAAGATTGCTAAGAGAGAAATCAGGAAAGCAATTCCAACCACATTTTGAAAGCTTCCTTCCCTTGCCTCTGCCTCTGCAGTGGACCTTCAACTGAGTTCAACTCCTAGCCGGAAGGACACACATTTGACAGCAAGAATGTTTCCTAACTGCTAAAGTGATTTGGCACGGAGGCTCCAAGCATAGATTGGTAATGGAAAAAGAGCCTACCATCTGTTCGCAAGGGAACTGGTCCTTGTGGAACTTGATCCTTTGTGAAAACAGGATATTTCCTGGTGGGAACAACAGCTTCTTAGGGAGATTAGGCTTAAGGAAGAGGGAGGGGAGAAGAGGAAGGGCAGCTGTGATTCCCATAAAGACTCTGGAACTTCTTTATTTAAAAAAATTTGTTTGGTGGTATGGGGATGGAACCCGGGGACATTCTACCTCTGAGCTACACAATAGGCCAGCCCTATTTTATTTTGAAAGAGAGTCTCACTAAATTACTGAGGACTTTGCTAATTTGCTGAGGCTGGCCTCAAAACTGTGATCCTCCTGTCTCAGTCTTCCAAGTACTAAGAATACAGGCGTGCACTACTCCGCCCAACTGGAGCTTCATTTGATTTTGGAAGAAGACAGACACTGGGGCGGCAGGAAGAACGGTGTGGGGAGCTCTTCTTTGCAATGAAGCAAATGCCTTCAGGTGTGTTTCTGTGGACAGACTGTCCAGTCCTTCCTGAGATGCAGGCTCCCGCCGCCTGGTCAATAGATGCACAGTTCAAGGTCCTCAAGCTGAACTTTCTCATCGCTCTAGAGATAAGTCAGCCATTTTCACTGGCTAACAATGATTAATCCACCTCCACCTGTTCTCCCCAACATGTTTTTCTAGCAAATGAGCTGGATCAGAAGGTGACAGCAGTTGAGCTGGCCGGATTCTACCTCCATCACAAAATACCTCCCCCACTGGCTACTTGGTAGTAAGGAAAAAAAGCACCTAAAAGATGTAAATTAAAAAAAAAAAAAAAAATTGTGAGCCAGGCATGGTGGTACATGCTTATAATCCCAGTACTTGGGAGGCTGAGACAGAAGGATCACAGGTTCAGGCTCAGGGTGTTAGCCTCAGCAACTTAAAAAGACCCAATTTCAAAATAATAAATAAAGGGATGGAGTATAGCTTGGAGGTAAAGAATAAAAAATAGGGCTGGGGGTGTAGCTCGGAGGTAGAGCACCCCTGAGTTCAATCCCTAGTACTACAAAAAATAAATAAATTAATAAATAAATGCAATTTCTGGGTGACACATGCAGTGAATTATGACTCCTTCCCCTCTTTGCTTTCCCCCTGGGGAAGGGGGAGTGGGAGTGGGAGTGGGAGTGGGAGGGAGGGGGGGGAGAGAGAGAGAGGAGAAGGAAAAAAAGCCAGGCATGGTGGTTCATGCCTATAATTCCAGTACTTGAGAGGCTGAGATGGGAGGATTGCAGGTTCAAGGACAGCCTCAGCAAGTAGTGAGATTCTCATCAACCTAGTGAGACCCTGTTTCAAAATAAAAATAAAAAATAGGGCTTGGGGTATAGGTCAGGTATAGAATGTCCCTGGGTTCAATATCCAGTACTACCAAAAAAAAAAAAGAAAGAAAGAAAAGAAAAGAAAAAGAAAGAAACTTATACAAAAATCAAACTATACATCTTGCAATCTAGGCTGTAACCCTTCAGAGAAATCTACACTACTGCTCAGGTATAGCTATGGATTAGAGCTGGGTTTTACCCTGGCTACAATGCGTAGTCAAGACCCATCCTAGTGATAATAACTAGTAAAATAAAGGACCCAACAGGACTTAGCCCCTGCCAGAAGAGAGGATCCAGCTGCAGATAAAAATCAGGCTTTCTTCTTTATAATAAATGCAATTTCTGAGCCAGGCGTGGTGGCGCACGCTTGTAATCCCAGCATTTGGGAGGCTGAGACCAGAGGATCCGGGTTCTCGGCCAGCCTCAGCTACCTAGTGAGGCACTCCGAAACTTAGTGAGACCCGGTTTCAAAATAAAGAATAAAAAATAGGGCTGGGGGTGTAGCTCGGAGGTAGAGCACCCCTGAGTTCAATCCCTAGTACTACAAAAAATAAATAAATTAATAAATAAATGCAATTTCTGGGTGACACATGCAGTGAATTATGACTCCTTCCCCTCTTTGCTTTTCTGTTGGCAAACCAACATGAGTGAATGAGTCTACATTGCCCTGGGAGAAGGTGTCAGTCAGGACACTGGAACCTGCCGTATTGATTTTTTTTTTTGGGGGGGGGGTACTGGGGATTGAACTCAGGGGCATTCTACCTCCGAGCTATACCCCCAGCCCTATTTTTTATTCTTTATTTTGAAACCGAGTCTCACTAAGTTGCGGAGTGCCTCACTAGGTAGCTGAGGCTGGCGGCGAACACGGATCCTCGGGTCTCAGCCTCCCGAATGCTGGGATTACAAGCGTGCGCCACCACGCCCGGCTTATTCTTTATTTTGAAACAGGGTTTCACTAAGTTGCGGAGGGCCTCATGGAGTAGCTGAGGCTAGCCTCGAACCTGCAATCCTCTTGTCTCAGCCACTCAAGTACCAGGATTATAAGCATGCGCCACCACGCCTGGCTTGCCATATTGATTTAACGGTGGAGCAGATGGTACTTTCTGGCACCTTTCCTTCATGTTCCTCCCAAACCAAGATCCCAAAGTGTCTGGATTTCTATTTGTGGAGAAAATGCCTGGGAAGCCGAACAAAGAAAATCCCAAATAATTTTCCATTCTCGTTGCCTCCCCAACTTAACTGGTGTTTCCCCAGAGGACATTAATAATTCTCCAGTCTTCCCCAGTAAGGACAAATAACAAGGATGTCATTGGGTCACTGACATTTGTACAAGTGAGATTTGTGTTCAATATGAGGGCCCCCATTTACACTGCTGTATAGATGTCAGGCCTCCCAGCCCTACTAGACAGCCAAGGTCCCAGAGAGCAACCAGGATTTAACTTTGAATTCCTGAGCACAGTGGTTGGCTCAGGAAGTGAATTAAACTGGAAAACTTCTTGAAAGAGAAGATGACAAGTTAGAGGAAGATGGTGGGATCCACTCTCTGGAGATAACTTTTGTTTGTTTGAAGTGCTGAGGCTTGAACCCAGGGCTTCCAGAATGCTAGACGAGTACTCTACCAGTGAGCTATATTCCTTATTCCTAACCCTGAGATAGTCCTCTGTTCCCTTTCTTTCTCTCTCTCTCTTTCCTTCCTTTCTTTCTTTTCTCTTTCTCCCTCCCTTCCTTCCTTCTTTCCTTCCTCCTTTTCTCTCTCTCTCTGTCTCTCTCTCTCTCCTTCCCTCCCTCCCTCCTTCCCTCTCTCTCCCCCTCTCTCTTCCCCTCTATCTCCCCCTCTCTCTCTTTCTTTCATTATTAGAGATTGAACCCAGGGGTGCTTTACCACTGAGCTACATCTCCAGCCCTTTATATTTTTATTTTGAGATAGGGTCTTACTAAGTTTCCCAGACTGGCTTAGAACTTGCAATCCTCCTGCCTCAGCCTTGGAGTTGCTGGTGGTGACAGGCATACACCACCACTCCCAGCTGCGATAGTCCTCTAAATGAGTAGATTCTTAGCAAAACCTCCATCAACCCCAATGCTTTGTCCAAAATGTCCACTTCATATACTTGAAAGACCTTTAAGCACAATTCCTTACTTCAGTCAGCTTCCCAACAGACTCGGGTCCCTTGGGGCCTCAACTTCTTTGTGCACATGATAAAAATCTGCTGGAGGAAGCAAGAATGGGCTGAGAGGTCAAAAGGCGGGGTCCAGTAAACAGACTCATGATGTAATTCACAGTTGTTCTGACCAAGAGGGTCCCCGCCTGGCGGGCAACCTGCCAGAGAGACTCTTCCGTCGCCTCTGCATGCCCCAAACGGGATGTCAGCCCCACTGCGGCTCCTTGTCACCACAAGCATTCTCCCCGAGATTCCTCAGAAGACAGGGCTCTCTCCATTTGCTCCCCAGACACTGAGCACATGACGGGACCGGCTGATGCAGAGATCCAGGCTCCCGGTGGCCCCGCAGGGACCCAGACAGTGGCCTTTGGATGCTTTGTCAGAGGATCTGCCCTATTTGCCCTCAACTCACCCAAGACCATAGAAACTCCAGGCCCAGGCATCACCACAGTAATTACCCAATACTTTCTAGGAAGACTTATCTGCTGGAGGAAGGAGCTGTCTCTCCTGGTGAGGCCCACTGTCCATGGCCCCACAGCCCTGTCGATGCAGAACACACATGCCCCGCTCCACACTGCCTAGCACCTGCTTCTTCTGCAGCCCCTGCTCTCCAGGCTAGCTGTGGCAGGATAAGGTCACTTGGACCAGCAGAGACCACATAGTCAAGAGCAATTGAAGTCAGCTTGAGCTGGAGGACGCCCCTGGAGGTGGGGATGAGGCTCCACATTATACCTCCTGGATAACAGTACTCGGTTTTGTTTTGCTTTGTACTACTGGGGACTGAACTCAGGGGCATTTTACATTCTGAGCTATACCTCCATCCCTGTTTTATTTTTTATTTTGAAACAGGGTCTCAATAAGTTGCTGAGGACCTCACCAAATTGCTGAGGCTGGCCTTAAATCTGTGGTCCTCCTGTCTCAGCCTCCCATATACTGGGATTACAGGTGTGCACCACGCCTGGCTCCTCCTGGATGTTTTAATCATTCTAGCATGGGATGCTATCAATCTTTGCTACAGACTTATGAGTTCTAAGTTCTTCACTGTCCCCAACCTACCCCTTCTATGTCAACATGGATTTACTAATGGAAAATTCAGGGGTTTTTTTTGGGGGGGGTGTACGTGTGTGTTACTGGAGATTGAGTCCAGGGGCATTCTACCTATGCTATAACCCTCCACCCAAGCACTATTTTATTTTGAAACAGGGTCTTGCTAGGTTAATGAGTTTCACTACTTGCTAAGGCTGTCCTCAACCTGTGATCCACCTGTCTCAGCCTCCCAAGTACTGAGATTACAAGTGTATGCCACCACATCCAGCACTTCAGATTTTTGTTTTGTTTTGTTTGTGGTACTGTTATGTCTGTGGTAAACCCAGGGGTATTCTACTTCTAAGCTATACCCCCCAGTCCTTTTTATTTTTTGTTTTGAAACAACGTCTTGCTAAAGTTGCTGAGAGTCTCACTAATTTGCTAAGGCTGTCCTCGAACCTGTGATCCTCCTGTCTCAGCCTCGTAAGAACTGGGATTACAGGTATGCACCACCATGTCCAGCTTTCTTTCTTTTTCTTTTTTTTTTTTTTTTGCATTACTGAGGATTGAACTCAGGGGCATTCTACCTCCGAGCTACGCCCCCAGCGCCCTATTTTTCATTCATTTTTTTTTTTCAGTACTTGGGGTTGAACTCAGTGGCATTCTACCTCTGAGCTACACCCCCAGCCCTATTTTTTTATTCTTTATTTTGAAACTGAGTCTCACTAAGTTGCGGAGTGCCTCACTAGGTAGCTGAGGCTGGCCGTGAACCCGGATCCTCCGGTCTCAGCCTCCCAAATGCTGGGATTACAAGCGTGCGCCACCACGCCCGGCTTTATTCTTTATTTTGAAACAGGGTTTCACTAAGTTGTGGAGGGCCTCACTAGGTAGCTGAGGCTGGCCGCGAACCCAGATCCTCTGGTCTTAGCCTCCCAAATGCTGGGATTACAAGCGTGCACCAACACGCCCAGCTCATGTCCAGCTTTCAGGTTTGTTTTTTAAAAGTTTTATCCCCACTGACTCTTATCCTTGAAAATACATAAATTCATCACCTACAGTCGGATATGTGGTACATGCCTATAATCCCAATACTTGGGAAGCTGAGACAGGAGGATAGCATGTTTGAGGACAGCCTCAGCAAGTAGTGAGACTCTCATCAATCTAGCAAGACCCTGTTTCAAAATAAAAATAAAATAGGTGTGGGGATATAGCTCAGGGGTAGATTGCCCCTGGGTTCAATCCCCAGTGACACACACTCCTCCTCCTCATCACCATCATCATCATCACAATCATCATGATCACCTAACTCACTGCCCGGCTCCCTCTGAGTCCACAGTGGGCCTAGTGGGAGGTTTTTTGTCTGTCTCCTGCCTACAGTCTGACTATACAAACATATAAAGGAAGCTAAAGGTACTGGAGCCAGCTCTCAAAATTAACTAGAAATAAGTTTTTCTCCAGAATCCCCAGTTACCAATTTGTTGGTGTTCTTATTTAGAACCACGCATTCATCTTACTGCTGTTGCATGAACATGTATTCATTGTGTTGCTTAAAGTTACGTGTTAAAACCTCAAAGGTCCTCACTTTAAGGTCATTAAATGAATTAATTATTGCATTAAAAAATGATTACTTAGCCAGGTGTGGTGGCACATGCTTGTAATCCCAGCATTTGGGAGGCTGAGACCAGAGGACCCGGGTTCGCGACCAGCCTCAGCTACCTAGTGAGGCATTCTGCAACTTAGTGAGACCCTGTTTCAAAATAAAGAATAAAAAATAGGGCTAGGGGTATAGTTCGGAGGTAGAATGCCCCTGAGTTCAATCCCCAGTATCGCAAAAAAAAAAAAAAAAATTACTTTCTGGCCTTAAGAAAGAGGGTTGATCTCCCAAACCAGAGGCTCCCCTAGACCTCAAGGAAGTTAAAGAAGAACCAACAACATGACAGTTCCCAGTAGGACATAACTTACTACTGCATATTTTTATATTAATAACTTTAGCCAGGCATGATGATGCACACCTGTATTCCCAGTATGTGGGAGGCTGAGACAGGAGGATTGCTGGTTTGAGACCAACCTCAGCAACTTCAGGAGACTCTCAGCAACTTAGTGAGACCCTGTTTCAAATTAAAAAAAAAAAATAGATTGGGGTATAACTCAGAGATAGAAGGCCCTGAGTTCAATCTCTAGTGCCAAAAATAAATAAAATAAAGAATAAAGTTAATAACTTAAAACTTGGGTAGCTAGAGCTCTAGCACTTTTTTCTCTGTCCCCAAATAAGTGCAGTTGCAGACTTGGAACATCAGACACCCCTGCAAGAACCATGGAAGAGTTAGACTCTGCCCTGTGCCTCTGCCCTGGTTCCAGGGACCAGGAGGGCAGCCCCTAGCACCGTCAAGCAGCATGCCCAAGTTAATAATTGGCCCTGCCAATGGCCGATCAGGCTGTTTTTGTGTGCCTGTTTTGTTATTTTGCGTAAATCACCCTGAACGTGCTTACATCAACCTACCGGTGATGCACCTTTGATCAATAGATTTTAGACAAAAGTGTTTTTTGAGTCCAAAGATCAGGGGTGGGTTGACCTGCAGACTGGATACAGGGCATATAAAACCGGGGCAAGGCGTAGACTGATAGCAGAGGGATCGCCACCAGCCTGCAATACCTGCACGGGCTCTGCTGGCAGCCGCTGAGGTGCCACGGGCCCAGGATGGAGGAAGGAATGAACGTCCTCCATGACTTTGGGATTCAGTCCACACGCTACCTCCAGGTGAATTACCAAGACTCCCAGGACTGGTTCATCTTGGTGTCTATAATCGCTGACCTCAGGAATGCCTTCTACATCCTTTTCCCCATCTGGTTCCATCTTCGAGAAAATGTGGGCATCAGACTCCTCTGGGTGGCTGTGATTGGAGATTGGCTCAACCTCGTCTTTAAGTGGTAAGAACCATGCAGAGGGGAGATGGGCACGGAGCAAGGCTGCACTGTTCTCTCTGGAAATGTCTGTCCTTCAGAGTTGGGTTCCCCTTGCCATTCAGGAAGTCACACACATTGCCCACATTGAGTTGGGAGACTTCTCTACACAGAGAAGGAAGACAGAGAAAATCCTGTCGGTGAGTTGGAAACACCAGGAAGCCTATTTTATAAGAATTGAAGAGGCAGAAGGACAGATGAATTCAGTGAAAAGATGGCATTACAGACTTTATATAAAAAAAACGGTTTTAAGTTGGGCGTGGTGACGCATGCTTGTAATCCCAATACTTGGGAGTCTGAGACTGGAGGATTGGAGTTCGCAGCCAGCCTCAGCTACTTTTTCCACAACTTAGCGAGACCCTGTTTAAAAATAAAGAATAAAAAATAGGGCTGGGGGTGTAACTCAGAGGTAGAAGGCCCCTGGATTCAATCCCTAGTACACACACCAAAAAAAAAAAAAAAAAAAAGCGAAGCCGGGCATGGTGGCGCACGCTTGTAATCCCAGCATTTGGGAGGCTGAGACTGGAGGATCCGGGTTCACGGCCAGCCTCAGCTACCTAGTGAGGCACTCTGCAACTTAGTGAGACCCTGTTTTAAAAAATAAGGAATAAAAAATAGGGCTGGGGGTATAACTCAGATGTAGAATGCCCCTGAGTTCAATCCCCAGTACCACAAAACAAAAAACAAAAAAAAAGCGGTTTTATTACTTTGAAGCAGACTAGATAACATAAAGAGATAACATAAAGATAGATGTGTGAAGCTGGGTGTGGTGGTACACACCTGTAATCCCAGTACTTGAGAGGCTGAGACAGGAGGATCACAGGCTCTAGGACAGCCTCAGCAATGTAGTGAGATTCTCAGCAACCTAGAGAGACCCTGTTTCAAAACAAAACAAAATTAGAAAGGGCTGGGGCTGTAGCTCAGAGGTAGAATACCCCTGGGCTCAATTCCCAGTAACACACACACACACACACACACACACACACACACACACACGATAGATAGATGATGTACAGAAAGAGAAAGTAGATGATTAAAAAACCTTTTGTATAGGAGGCTAAGACAGGAGAATTATAGGGTCAGGGCCAGCCTCCTCAGTAACTTAGTAAGTCCCTGTTTCTTTTTTTTTTTTTTTTTCGGTACTGGGGATTGAACTCAGGGGCATTCTACCTCCGAACTATACCCCCAGCCCTATTTTTTTATTCTTTATTTTGAAACCGGGTCTCACTAAGTTGCAGAGGGCCTCACTAGGTAGCTGAAGCTGGCTGTGAACCTGGATCCTCTGGTCTCAGCCTCCCGAATGCTGGGATTACAAGCGTGCGCCACCACGCCCGGCCTAAGTCCCTGTTTCAAAATTAAAAAAGAAAATATTATGAAGGGCTAGTGTGTAGCTTGGCAGTAGAATGTCCATAAATTCACCCCTCAGTTAAAACAACAACAACAACAAAAAACCCCCAAACCTTTCATATGGGATATTGAAAAGTAATCCAGAGAAATGGGCTCCAGCCCTTGCTCTGCCACCTACCAACTCTATGTCCTTGGCGAGTCATATCAATTCTCTGAGCTTCTGTTTTACAATCAATAAGTTTAGATTAGCTCCAGAATCTTAATAAGAACAATCATAGCTGACATTTATTAAACAGTGCCAGGCCATATGCTGTTCTGTGGGGTAGTTACTGCTCTGTCACAGAAGAAACCAAAGTACTGCATTTTCTCTAGCTAGACCAACATGGTTAGTAAAGTGCTGAGCCAGTATTGAAGCCCAAAGCAGGCTGGTTCAGAAGCAATGCC
>PVLC010029333.1:0-20335 GCA_004027655.1 Graphiurus murinus
TCTTTATAAATATGAGATGTCTGTCTGATTCCCTTCAAAGCTAAGTTCATTTCTTAGCTTTCCAAAGCTAAACTGTGCCATGACTCTGTACATATGGCCACTTTAAGTGTGATTCTCATCTTTGAGAATTCTCTTTTGCTGCCTCTTTCTAAGTCTGTGTATGCAAAATCCTGTCTCCACCTATCCTCAGGGCTCAATCTCAATCACATTTTGCAGTTCTTCTCAACATCTTGTGGTCTGGAGTTTTACCTAATGCTCAGTTTCTCTGAAATTGGGAAATCCATTTCTGTTTCCAAATTTCCTTGTGCATTTCGAATTATGTATGCTGTAGAAGAAGGAAAATGTTGATTTTAAAACTTTCTTTTGGGAGGGGGTATTTTATTTATTTTATTATTTTAAAAAATTTTATTGGTGAAGTCTAATTGTACATGGTAGTGAGATTTGTGGTGATACATTCATATATACATATAATGTTATTGTGCTTTTTCCTTTCCCATACGGTCCCTTTCCTTCCCCTTCCTGATCCCCTGATCACTACTCTACTGGTCTTTCTCCTAATTATTATGAGGTTACTTTTTTCTCCCTCTCTAGCTCTCACATGAGAAAGAAAATGTGCAGTCCTTGATTTTCTGAGTCTGGTTGATCCCACTTTATGATATTCTTCAGTTCCATCCATTTTCCTGCAAATAACATAATTTCATTCTTTGTTGTGGCTGAGTAAAACACCATTGTGTGTGTGTGTGTGTGTGTGTGTGTGTGTGTGTGTGTGTGTGTTTTCTTTATCCATTCATATGTTGAAGGACAGTTCAGTTATTTTCATAACTTGGCTATTGTGAATTGTGCTGCTATAAATATGGGTATGTATCTATCACGATAGTATTCTGACTCTTAATTCTTCTGGAAATATACTCAGGAGTATGGTACTATTCCTAGTCTTTTGAGGAACATCTATACTTATCTCCATAATAGTTGTGCTAATTTACAATCCCACCAATAGTGTGTGTTTCTTTTTCCCCACATTGTCACCAGCATTTGTTGTTATTTATATTCTTGATTGCCATTGCAACTGGAGTAAAATAAACATCTCAGCATAGTTTTGATTTGCATTTCCCTGAACGCTAAAGAGGTTGAGCATTTTTCATGCATTTGTTAGCTCTTTGTATTCTTTCTTTTATAAGATGTTTAGTTCATTTGCCTATTTATCGATTGAGGTTTTATGGTGTTATGTTTTTTGAGTTCTTTATATATTCTGGATATTAATCTTCTGTCAAAGGAGTAGCTGGCAAAGGTTTTCTCCCATTTTTTAGGCTCTTTCATCAGGTCCTTGCCAGGACCTGAACAAGCCAGGCATTGTTCAGGTCCTGGGAGATGTTTGCCATCAACTGTCTTATGACCTTTTACTCAATTATAAAGTCATTATCACACTTCCTTCATCAATCTGCTAATTATGTATTTCATTAAGAAAAACCTTAATACTTAATTCATTGGGGGTCTACTCAATGAAAGAAATTATAATGAGTACTCTGGAAAAATAAAAAAGGTAAGACAGTGGTTTTCAGAGTTTCCCCAGAGGGACCAGTGTCTCAAGTGTCTCCAGCCAGCAATATCAGCATCTCCTGAGAACTTGTTAGGTGCACATTCATGGATCCTGCTAAAACCTGTTAATTACAGACTCTGTAGGGAATGGAGGATAAATCTGTGCTTAACAAATTCTCCTGGTGATTTTAATGCACACGTGTGAGAATCACTGATACTATACATGTTTCTTCCCACGCTTTTTTTTTTGTATAGAGAGTGGATAACTGGGGATTTAATTGATTGTAAGTATTAAAGTATAAAGTAGCAAATGATTTTAGGTCTTTTTTTCTCCCATAAGAGAATACAAATTGAAACAGAAAGCTCTGATAATTTACCTATATACATGTGCATACATATTACTATATGATATATTTGTATATATAACATATTAATGTATAATATCCATTCTGGATTTTATACTCCTGGCGGAATATTGATAAATTTAAACACATACACATATTTATCATTTTCTTTGTCTACTCATCTGTTAATGCACACCTAGGTTAGTTCCATAACTTGGTTATTGTGAATTTGTTGCTATAAAATAAAAATACACATATCTCCAAAGTATAGTGACTAGTTCTTTTGAATAGATACAAAGGAGTGGTATAGTTGGATCATATTGTTGTTCTATTTTTAGCCTTTTGATCTTCCTTCTTTTTGATAATAACCATTCTACAAGGCATGAAGCGATTTCTCATTATAATTACAATTTGCATTTCCTATGATTAGTGGCATTGAGCATTTTTTCTTTAACCTGTTGGCCATTTGTAGGTCTTCTTTGGAAAAATATTTATTTTGGTTCTTTGTTCATTTTGAAAGAGGGTTATTGTTTTTCTTGTTTTTGAGTAGCTTGAGTTCTTTGTATATTTTGAATATTAACCCCTTTTTATTGTATGATTTACAAGTTTCCCCCTAATCTGTAGTTTGCCTTTTCACTCTGTTAATTGTTTTCTTTAGTATACAGAAGTTTTTTAGTTGATGAAATTCTAATTATCTGTTTTTGCTTTTATCATCTTTGATGTTGGGGTCATAACCAAGGAAACACAGTGCAGATGAATGTTACCGGAGCTTTTCCTATATTTTCTTCTAGCAGTTTTACAGTTTTAGGTCTACATTAAGTTTTTTAATCCATTTTGAGTTGGTTCTTGTATAGGGCTCAAATAAGAGTCCAATTTCATGCTGCATGTACATAGCCAGTCTCCCCCACACCACCTATCCATGTATTCTATTGTTGGGTATTGCCGCAAATGTTGTGACCATAAACTCGTTGGACTCATTCCTGTGCACATGTGAAGGAGTATCTCCAGGGACACCTCTAAGATGGAGATGCTGGTCATAGGGAAGTCTTACATCCTGAACTTCCCAGGATTGCTCTGGAACACTTATTAATATCCAACATAATTAGGGCAAATAGACATCTTTGACTTTACAAGAATGATTTGTAAGGTGGTTGTACCATTTTACATTCCTACAACAGAAAGTATAATTTATAAGTACAATTTAGCCCATTCTCCACCCTCACCAACAATATCACAAATATTAAGCATGTTTTATTTTTAAAATATATTTTATTGGTGCATTATAGTTATACATCATATTGAGGTTTAGTGTGATAGAAACATACATGCACACAGCACCCAGTGTGTTTCCTTCTGGATCCCACCCTGCTCCCTTCTCCTCCCCATTCATAGTATTGAAAATGGAATTGATAAACACACAATGGAATTTTACTTGGCCATAAAGAAGAACAAAATTAAACCTTTTTTTTCTAATCCAGCAAATATAAACTGCATATAAATATAGTTATAGTTAACATTTCATCCAACTATGAATAATGTAGTTATATATTATATATTGGTCACTATATTTCCTTTCATGTAAAATGTGGTGACTTTTTGTTTACTTTTCTACTGGACAGTTTTTCTTTTAAAAAATTAATGTTTTAGAGCTCTTTTTATTTCATAAATGTCTATTTTGGTAAGCAACGGGTCTTATTTTCTCCCAGTGTATGGCAGGTTTCTAGAGTGGATGCATTAGTCTCCTGCTTCTCCATCAACCAATGAAATGGGCATTCCTGTTGCTCAAATGCTAACAACACACGAGAACATTATGCTTTTAAGTTTTGGCCAATCTTCTGGAAGTGAAAAGGCCTTATAGTAAAAGTTTAATTATATTTTCATGATTGGTAATGAGTTTTTTTGCTAATGAGTTTTGATATTCTGATACATGATTAAGAAAAGTAGTTCTACCTCTAAAATTCTTGATCATTCCCTCTTTTGTTTTCATCTCTACAAATCACATCTTTGTATGTTGTGTTCACATTATCATAGATTTATAATTATGATTTTATTTGTTTTTTAAGTAATATGAGAAAAGGGGGAATTATAAACCAAAATACATTAAGACTAACTTTTATATTTACCTAATGCAGTGATCTTATCAGTATTCTTTTATTTCTTTTTATGACTTCAAGTTACTGCCTGGTGTCCTTGCATTTGGCCTGTGAAACATTTTTAGTATTTCTTATAACTCAGGACTACTAGCAATAAATTCTCTCAGTTTTAATTTAACTACCAGTGTCCAAATTTCTCTCTGATTTTGGACAATCGTTTTGTCTGAAAGAATTCTTGATTGGCAGGTTTTTTTTTTTTTTTTTCCAGTATCCTAGGTATGACACCCCACAGCCCTCTGGCCTTCATGTTTTTTGATGAGAATTTGGCTGTTGATCTTTTTGATGTTTTGATGCACATAATGCTCCCTTGTACATGAAGAGTCATTTTGTCTTGTTGCTTTCCAGATTTCCTTTTTCTACAGTTGAATCTTAGCATGGCTTAACATTGATATCTTAGAGTTCATCTTATTTGGATTCCTTTGAAATTTTTGATTTGTAGATTAACATTTCTCATCAAATTGGGGATGTTTTCACTTTTATTCCCTCCATTCTTCTTTTTTTTTTTTTCCGGTACTGGGGATTGAACTCAGGGGCATTCTACCTCCAAGGTACACCCTCAGCCCTATTTTTTTATTCTTTATTTTGAAACAGGGTCTCACTAAGTCGCGGAGGGCCTCACTAAGTTGCTGAGGCTGGCCGCGAACCCAGATCCTCCAGTCTCAGCCTCCCAAATGCTGGGATTACAAGCGTGCGCCACCACACCCGGCTTCCCTCCATTATTCTTTTTGCCTCTTTTTTCCTCCTTACTATCTGGGACTCTTGTGCTGTACATACTTCTTGGTGTTACATACACCTTACATTATTCTCATTTTTATTAATTCTTTTTTCTTCTGTCTGAGAAATTCACTCAGGGAATTAAGTCAACTGAGATAATCTAGTCCAAAGAATAGGAAGAGAAAAGAATAAGAAAAAATAAACATGTTAAGTAAAAGACATGTGGCACCCATTATATTTTCCTACATATGCATAATGGGTGTTCTAGAAGGAAAGCAGAGAGAAAAAGGGAAAATGGATGTTTGAGAAAATGATGGCTAAAAACTAATTAATAAATTTTTATTGGAACACGTTATATTCATTTATTTTTACTCTTTTACTGGTGTGTTGTAATTATTCATCATAACGAGGTATAGAGTGATAGGAATATACAGACACACAATACTTTGTGTGCTTCCCTCCAGATCCCACTCCACTCCCTCCTCTTCCCCGTATGTGTCATTGAGATTGGTATTGACAATTTTGTACATGTTCATAGCATTATTTAAACTGTTACCTTCATTTCTTTTTTTCTTTTTTTAATTTGGTGCATTGTCGTACATCATGATGAAGTTCAGAGTGATAGAGGCATACATGCACATGGCACTAGGTAAGCCCTCCCTCGGTTACTCCTCACTCTCTCCCCGTTCCCCTTCCCATGTATGACACTGTGATTGGTATTGATAAATTTGTGTATGTACATCATGTCCATTGAGGTGTTACCCTCTTCGAGTCTCCCTGCCCCGTCTTCCCCAGATAGGTCCCCTCCTACACTCTGCTAAGGTTTTTCCTCGTCTGTAGTCCCTCCTGTGTCCCAGTTTCTTCCTAGCTTCTACCTATGAGGGGAAACATCTGACATTTCACTTTTTGTGACTGACTGATCTCACTTAGCATAATATTCTTCATTTCCATCTATTTCCCTGCAAATGATACAATTTTGTTCTTTAGGCTGAGTCAAATTCCATTGTGTCTATATCCCATAATGATGGGCAACAGATGAGCATCAACTCATCTGTTGATGGACACCTAGGCTGGTTCCATAGTTTGGTGATTATGAATCGTGCTGCTATAAACACAGATATGCATGAATTACTATGGTAGTCTGGTTTCATTCTTTTGGGTAGAAAATCATGAGTGGAATAGCTGGGTCCTATGGTAGGTTCATTCTCATTCTTCTGAGGACCCTCCACACTGTTTTCCAAAGTGATTGCACTAATTTGCAATCCCACCAACAATATATCAGAGTTTCTACTTCTCCACATCCTTGCCAGCATTTGTTGTTGTGTTTTTAATGATTGCCATTATAAATGGGATTAGGTGAAATCTCAGGGCAGTTTTTATTTGCATCTCTCTGATTGATAATAATGAACATTTTTCATAAATTTATCAGCCATTTGTACTTCTTTTTTTGTGAAGTGTCTATTTTGTTCACTAGCCCATTTTTTAAATTGGGTTATTTGGTTTATTTTGGTGGTAAGTTTCTTGAGTTCTTTGTATATTCTAGATATTAGTCCTTTATTGGAGGAGTAGCTGGCAAAGATCTATTCTCTTAAGATTCCTGACAGTTTCCTTTACTGCACAGAAGCTCTTCAGCTTAATGGAATCTCATGTATTAATCCTTGTTTTAGTTACTTGTGCCTTTGGAGTCTTATTGAGGAAGTTTTTATTTTTCTTTTTACCAGTACTTATATGTTGGAACATTGATCCTGTGCCCTCTTGAAGTAACTGCAAAGTGTTTGGTCTAATTTTCAAATCTTTGATACATTTTGAGTTGACTCTTATGCAGGATGAGAAGGTGGGATTTATTTCTATTTTTCTACATATGGATAATCAGCTTGGCAATCACCATTTGTTGAAAAAACTTTTTTCCAGAGTATATGTTTGGCCTCTTTGTAAAAAATTAATTGGCTGTGTGTGGATTTGTTTCTGAATCTTTTGTCCTGCTCCATGAGTCTATGTGTCTGCTTTTGTGCCAATACCATACTGTTTTTATTACTATGGCTCTGTAGTATACTTTGAAATCAGGTATTGTGATGCCTACTGTATGGTCTTTATTGTTGAGAACTATTTTGGCTATTCTGGGTCATTTGTTGTTCCATATGAATTTTAGGACTGATTTTCTAGACCTGTGAAGAATGACCATGGGATATACATAGAAATATTTAAACTGTTACCTTCATTTCTTTATCTGCTGTTTAAGGCTGTTTTTGTGCTACAGTGTTAGTGTCAAGTAGGTGCCACAGAGACTGTATAGCTCACAAAGACAAAATATTTACCACTTACAGCAAAATTTTTGCTAGAATATCAGATTATCCCAGGTGGGCTTATAAGTAGTTCTCTAGCAGGGCACTCAAAGGACACTTTGGTTTTGTTTCTGTTTTTTTGCCCTATTTTACAGACTTTAGATAATTTTTCTAAAGCTACTATTTGGAATTATCATAGGACTCTGGTGTCCAGATAAATATTTTTCTGAGTTGGAATGGATTTCAATATATGAAGGATCTACGTGGCTGGAAAGTTAGATTATTCTCAATGTGATGTTGGAATCATAAGAGAGGATGTGAGATATTATAAATGGGAAATAAAAATGCAATAGTGAGCTGGATGTGGTGGCACATGCCTGTAATCCCAGTACTTGGGAGGCTGAGACAGGAGGATCGCAGGTTCACAGCCAGCCTCAGCAGCATAGTAAAGCTCTTAGCAACTTAGTGAGACCCTGTTTCAAAATAAAAAATAGGGCTGGTGGTACAGATCAGAGGTATAATGTCTTTGGGTTCATGCCCTAGTAACACACACACACACACACACACACACACACACACACACACACACACAATGCAATAGTGGAAATGAGGAATACAATTTAAATCCTTATGATGCCAAAGTTTTTATTTTTACTGTTATAGAGTGAGTGGTAAGTTAAAAGTTAGATTTTTTATTATGGTAATAACTCTTAACTTTGTTGTGCCCCTCCATCTCTGCCTCACCACAGACCCAGAAACAATGGTGCTAACCAAACATGAACTGAAACCCCTGAAATCATAAGACAAAATAACTTTTTCCTTCTCTAACTTGATTTTTCCCAGGTATTTTGACTAACAGAAAGCTGACTAACACAGGCTAAAAAATTTTCCACTGTATAAACAGCACATTTTGTCTATCCATGAATCTCTATGTGGAAATTTATATTGCTTATACCCTTTGGTTATTGTGAACAATGTTACAATGAACAAAGTTATGAAAATATCTTCTGAACTCTCCCACTGTACAGGATAATGTCTTACATAGCAAACCCACTCTGGCATTTCAAGCTCTTTGAGCTTCTGAATCCCTTCATCCACAGAAAATCAAGGGATATCAGGCATTTCTAGCTCATTCAAAGTAGGACATCTTTTTTAAAAATGTACTTTTATTAATACATTGTAATTATACCCCATAGTGAGGTTCAATGTGATACAAACATACACTCACAAGCACTTGGTGTAATTCCCTCCGGATCCCACTCCCTTGCCCTTCCACATACATTAGTGAGATTGGTAGTGACACCTTCACAGTTGGACATAGCATTATTTGAACTGTTTCCTACATCGAGTCTCCCCCCGCCCCTACCTCCCTCTCTCACCCCTTTCCATTATCCTACTGGTTTCTCTCCTCATTTATTTGAAGTCACTTTTGTTTCCAATTTTCTCTGTAGCTTCCACATATGAGATAAAACATTTAACCTGGCCTAATTGTGTGTTTCTTCCACCATTTTCCCACACCCTTAAAATCCATTCCCATACCTGTTCCCCAGGCCCCTGCTTGTATGAAGTAGAAAGCTCAAGAAATTCCTTCTCATGATCACACCGTGTACCTCCCCTCTAGAGGCCCACTTAGACTTACTTCTAGTTATAGGTCTTGAGGCAGAAGTGGTCAGTGAATTGTTTGCTTGGCAACAGCATCAATTAAGGTGATTCCTGTTTTCATAGGCAATGCTGGATTAGTTCCCTCAGGGAAAGGTGGAGAAGCCAGTTTCAAGCAGGATGGAGGTGGGGATGCTATAAACCCAGCAGAATGTAGGAATTCAATGTCCCCAGCCTCTTCGGCGTTCTCCCACACATCTCTAACCCAATTTACAGGATCCATTTCTTCCCAAGGAGTCCCTTACTTTTACTGCAGACACCCTTTGAGGCTGAGCATAAACCTTTCACTGTTATTCAGCCTATCACAGGATGAAGGTTTGTTTTTGGTTTTTGGCAACTTCAGCCCTATAACTACAAGAGAGAAGTTTCTCCGTCAGGGAACACCGAGAGGCTTTTGAGTTGATTATGTGCGCCTGAAGCTTAGACATTGAATCACCAAGCTTATCTTTCTCTTTTGTTATTTTTTTTCCAGCCAAGATTATTATGTTCCTTAGTTTTTCAGAAATGTTTAAAAGTATCATGCATAGAGTCACCAAACTCCTTGCCTCTCACAAGGGGAAAATTTGAAGCACTGAGTACATTCACTTTTCATATCTCTTTGAAGAGTCACACCATGGATTATCAGTGTTCCTCATACTATCAGAAGGAGAGGGTTTTTTTTTGTTTTTTGTTTTTTGTTTTTAAAGCAACTCTAGGCCTAACCAATTTGAAGAGACAACTCTAGAAATCACAAAATCAACTAAGGTAACTCATCCTTACAATTCTGTTTCTCTAGAACCACTCCTGGCACCCAAACCTGTATTAATCAAGGTTCTCTAAAGGAACTGAACCAACAGAATATATATATTATAAAAGCATATTCATCAAATTGTCTCACACACTCAGAAGCTGTGTAGTCCCAAAGTGGCTACCTATATGCTGGAGAGAAAAAGGAACCAGAAGTTGTTCAGTCATAGAAGCCAGAGACTCAGAAGATGAGGAACCAATGATGCAGCCCAGTCAAAGAGAGAAAGGGCTGGAAACTCCCTGGAGAATTACTGATGAGAGTCTGTATTGGAAGAGTGAAGGAGTTGGAGTCCAGTGTCCTTAGGTGAGGTCAGCAGCAGCAGATGCACCCGGTCAGGGAGAATCAAGCTTGACTTCATGCCCTTTCTTCTTTCTGTGTTCTTCATTCCATATGCAACTTTCCCCTTAATTTTCAGTTCCACCTGCCAATCAGCTCATCAACACACCCAGAGTCTCCTAATCACAAGCATTTCTCAGTCCAATCAAGCAGATAATCAAAATTACCTATCACATATGTTTTTGGTGCTTTTGTCAAGAATCAAGTGACTAGCTCTGTTGGTTTGTCTCTGTGTCTTTTATTTTGTTCTATAGGTGTGTGTGTCTGTTTTTATGCCAGTACCATACTGTTTTTGCTTCTATGGCTCTGGAGTATAATTTGAAATTAGGTATTATGATGCCTCCAGTATTACTCTTTCCTACTCTGGATTGCTTTGGATATTATTCTTAGTATTTTGTTGTTACATGTGGATTTTAGGATTGTATTTTCTAGTTCTGTCTAGAATTATTGGTATTTTGACATGGATTGCACTAAATTTATAGATCACTTTGGTTTGTCCTTGTTTCTATTAATGTGGTGTATTACATTTATTGACTTGAGTGTGTTTTGCCATTATATATCACCAGAATAAAACCAACTTGATCATGATGCATTATGTTTTTATGTGTGGTTGAATTTTCTAATATTTTATTAAGGGGTTTTGCATCTATATTTATCAATGATATTATTGGTCTGTAGTTTTCTTTCTTTGAAGTGTCCTTATCTGGTTTCATCAATGTAATACAGTTCAACCATCTTAAAGTACCAAGTAGCATAAATGTTTCTTAAATTCCAATAATAATTTTTGCTCATATGCCTTAAAAGAAGAAACAATAAATCTAATTAATATGTTAAAGCATCAAAAATACATCAAGTTGAAGTGAGAAAAGTCAAATAATGGGGTGAACCTATCAAATTAAGACAGAATATTATCATTGAAATCTAAAACTAATACTAAAGAGTCTAAGCCAGGCATAGTGATACATATCTGTAATCTCATTACTTGGGAGACTGAGAAAGGAAGACTGTAGGTTCAAGACCAGTCTCAGCAACTTAGTAAGACCCTATTTCAAAATGAAGATAAAATAGGGCTGGGGGCTTAGCTCAGAGGTAGAATGCTTGTGGGTTCAACCCCCAGTATCCCTCTAAAGCAAACAAGCAAACAATAAACAAACCCAATAAAGAGTCTAAAATTATTCTTTGTTGAGTTATTTGAGATGGAGGTAGTTTTACTGGACCTTCTAGATTTGGTTCTGCTAAGTGTTGGGAAACATAGTAAAAGCCCAAGTCTCAGCTGTGTGATCTCTTAGTGTTTTGGGCATGGAGGTAGTGACCACACCAGCTGTCTTTGTCCTAGGTTAGGAGCTATATTAGTAGGTTTCCCCCCTCCCCATATAACTTGGCATTCTGCTTCAAGTTACACAGCACTGAGTGCCCACATTTAAACAAACAAACAAACAAACAAGCAAACAAAAAACAAAACAGAGAGACTCTATATAAATAACCTAATGATACATCTCAAGTCCCTAGAAAAACAGGAACAAATAAACTACAAATCCAATAGAAGTGGGAAATAATGAAAATTAGAGCATAAATAGAGAATAAAAATAAGAAATCAATCAAATAATAAGCTGCTTTTTGAGAAAATAAACAAAATTGACAAACATTTAGCTAACCAAAAGAAAGAGAGAAGCAACTCAAATAAGTTAAGTCATATATTTCTCAAATTATTTCATTAAATAGAAGGAGATGGAATGCTTCCTCACTTGTTCTATACCTAAAGCAAATAAAAATACCTCAAAGAAGGAAAATTACAGACTAATTTTCTTAATGAATATAGATGCAAAAATTATTAATACTAGTGACTCAAATACAAAACACATCAGGAAAATCACCCACAACAACCAAGTACATTTCATCTCAGAGATATAAGCGTGGTTCAATATATGCAAGTCAGTAAGTATGATTTACCACATCAACAGAACGAAAGACAAAACCACACGATATTCTCAATAGATGCAGAAAAAGCATTTGACAAAGTTCAACACCCTTTTATGCTAAAAACACTGAAGAAACTAGACATAGAAGGAAATTATCTCAATATCATACAGGCAATTTATAATAAATCTAAAGTCAATATCATGCTAAATGGAGAAAAACTGAAAGAATTCCCATTAAAATCAGGAACAAGACAAGGATACCCACTATCACCACTGCTATTCAACACAGTACTCGAAATTTTAGTTAGAGCAGTAAGACAAGAGAAAGAAATTAAAGGGATAAAAATAGGGAAACAAACAAAATTATCTCTATTTGCTGACAATGTGATCATACTTAGAAGGCCCAATAAGATAAATTAAAAGACTGCGAGAACTGATAAGCAAATTCAGCAGAGTAGCTGGATAAAAAATCAAGTTACAAAAATCAGTCGCCTTTCTATACATTAATCATCAATCCACTGAAAAGGAAATACAAAAAAAATCCATTCATGATAGGTCTAAAAATAATAAAGTACCTAGGTATAACTCTAACCAAGGAAGTAAAAGACCTCTACTATGAAAACCACAGAACACTGAAGAAAGAAATAGAAGACATTAGAAGATAGAAAGACCTACTTCTCCACATTCTCGTTAGCAATTAGCCATTCTAATTGGCCTTATCCTCAGGAGAATGAGAATGAATCTACCTTATGATCCTGGTATACCACTCCTGGGTATCTACCCAAAAGAACTGAAACCAAACTATCATAGTAATGCATGCATATCTATATTTATAGTTGCATAATTCACAATTGCCAAACTATGGAACCAGCCAAGATGTCCATCAACAGACAAATGGATTACAAAACTATGGGATATGTACACAGTGGAATTCTACTCAGCCATAAAGACTTTCACAAAAAGTGAAAGGTTGGATGTTTTCTGTCACATGTGGAAGCTAGGGAGACAGGAGTGACTCTAGACAAAGGAGTAGAAACCTTACTGGAGTGAAGGAGGGGAGAGCTGGTAGTAGAGAGGAAGGCTTGAAGAGGAAAACACCTCAAGAAACATAATGAATATATACAAACTTATCAAAGCCATTCACTGTACTGAGCATGGGAAGGAGTGGCAGAAGGAATGGATTAGGAACTGGGGAGGGCTCAGTGAGTACTTGTGCATGTATGCCTCTATCACTCTGAACTTCAACAAGATGTATGATTACAATGTACCAACTGAAAAAGAAGAAGAAGAAGAAGAAGAAGGAGAAGAAGAAGAAGAAGAAGAAGAAGAAGAAGAAGAAGAAGAAGAAGAAGGAGGAGGGAGGAAAGACCTTCCACGTTCCTGGAAAGGCAGAACAAACATTATCAAAATAGCCATACTACCAAAAGCAATATACAGATTCAATGCTATCCCTATCCCTATTAAAATACCAACATCATTCTTCACAGGAACAGAAAAAAAAAAAAAAAAACCACTCCTAAAATTCATATGGAAAAACAAAAAACCCAGAATAGCCAAAACAATTCTTAGCAACAAAAATCATGCTGGAGGCATCACAATACCCAACTTCAAACTATATCACAAAGATATAGTAATAAAAACAGCATAGTATTAGCACAAAAACAAACACATAGATGAGTGGAACAGAATAGAAGATACTGAAACAAATCCTCACACCTATAGCCACTTAATCTTTGACAAAGAGGCCCAAAACAGATGCTGCAGAAAAGATAGCCTTTTCAGCTGGGAAAACTGGTTAACCATATGTAGAAAAATGTAACTAAATACCAGCCTCTTACCTTGCACAAGAGTCAACTCAAGATGGATAAAGGATCTAGAAATTAGACCAGGGACTTTGCAATTACTAGAAGAGGACACAAGACCAAACTCTCCAACACATAGGCACTGGTAGTGACTTCCTCAATAAGATTCCCCCAAACGCAGGGAACAAAAATAAAAATAAATAAATGGAGTTGTATCAGATTTAAAAGCTTCTGTGCAACAAAGAAAACTATCAAGAACATAAAGAGAAAGCCTACAAAATGGAGAAATATTTTTGCCAGCTACCCCTCTGATAGAGGATATCTAGAAAACAGAGTTTAAAACTAAATATGTCAAGAAATAATTAAAACTGGGCTTGGTGGTGCATGCCTGTAATCCCAGTACTTGGGAGGCCAAGACAGGAGGATCACAGGTTTGAAGACAGCCTCAGAAACTTAGCAAGACCCTGTTTCAAAATAAAAATATAAAAACGATGGGAGGGGCGGGTAGCTCCTCGGGGTTCAATTGCCAATACAATATATATATATAGTATATATATATACATATATATATGTATATATATATACGTATGTATATATATGTATATATATGTATATGTATATACATATATATATATATATATATATATATGTAGGGAGAGAGAGAGAGTAGGACTTGCTCATGTCACATGGCATTTGGCACTCACAGGCTCGGACCTTTCTTGGTCAAATATGACCCCTCTGACCTAGGGAAGCCAGTGGGTGGGTCAAGGAAAGGCCTACCTCCCTCCCCCACAGCTACAGGTGACAGAGATCTGCTCCCATTGGCTCCCCCTCCCCAGCTTCACCCTCCTACCTAACCTTCCCATATATTCTATTGTGTGTCCTAATAAAGTTGAGTTCCTGTGGTGCTGCCTGACCCGCTGACTGGACTCCTGGCCGGTGCTGGTTTTTTGGGGGGCTTCCCCCACCCCCCAGGGTGGTGGGACCGGCCCCGACTCTCCCTCTCGCTCGGCCCTGGTAACCAAGCGGCTGGCCCGCTTTGCTCTACCCCGTGTGGCGTGGGACGCAACATCAGTGGAACGCTACATGTATATATATATATGGATTCTTCTGATTTGTATGTATCAGCAAAAATTCCAGTAAAAACCCACCTTCAGTTTTGGACAAACACCCTTTAGGTAGCTGCCAGTTTAAGATCTTTGTATCCTAGATCAGAGTTCTCTTTCCTCTTTCTTTTTTAATTTTATAGGAGAATAACATCATCTTTAGAAAATGTTTTTATTTTTCCAGGTTTCTTAAATATATGATTAGCATCACTATATTCATTAAAATATTTTGGTTTTCCTTGAAATTGCAAAAAACAATATGTATTAAAAACTCAATAACAAGTTAGACATGGTAGTACATTACCGTAATTCCTGTACTTGGGAGGTAGAGACAAGAGGATCACAGGTTCAAGAGCAGCCTCAGTAAGTAGTGAGACTCTCATCAACCTAATGAGACCCTGTTTCAAAATAAAAATAATATAGGGCCAGGAGTGTATCTTGGAGGCAAATGTCTTTGGGTTCAATCTCCAGTACCCAGAAAAAAACTCTTGTTACTAGATGTTTCATTGCATCATAATTCATAATAACCAAAAGGTGGTAAACAATCCAAGTGTCTACCAATAAATGACTGGGGCTGGGCATTGTGGTGCACAATTGTAATCCCAGTACTTGGGAGGCTAAGACAGGAGGATTGCAGGTGTGCTACCAGCCTCAGCAACTTAGTGAGGTCCTGCAACTTAGTGAGACTCTGTTTCAGAATAAAAAATAAAATAGTGCTGGGGGTATAACTCCGAGGGAGAATGGCCCTGGGCTCAATCCCTAGTAGTACAAAAAAAAAAAAAAAGACTAGGTAAAGAAAATATATGTTCATAAGATGGAATATTGTAAGTCATAAAAATGTGCTGAGTAGGAAGGAGGGAAAGGGGAAGGAATAGGGTGTGATCAGGAGGAGGTCCAAATGAGTGCTGTGTGGATGTATGCCTCTACCACCCTGAACTTCATCAAGATGTATAATACAATGCACCAATAAAATAAATAAATAAAGTGCTGAAATATGCTACTACATGGATGAGCTTTGAAAGAATTATGCTAAGGGAAAGAAGCTAGATGCAAAATATCACATAATGTAGGGTCCCTTAATATGAAATTTCCAAAAAAAGATAATCTATAGAGGCAGAAAATACATTAATTCTTGCTTGAAAGTGAGAGGGAGAATGGTCATTGCAAATTGAAATTAGGTGTCTTTTTTAGGTAATGAAAATATTAAAAATAATAGATGTAGTTCAGAGGTAGGATGTTTCTGGGTTCAATCCCCAGTACCACAAAAAAAAAAAAAGAAAGAAAGGAAGGGAGAAATAAAAGAAAGAAGGATGCATGCCCTACACAAGTAGCTTGTAAGCATACAGGCAGGTATCAAGGTCTTCATGAGGCAGAAAAAAAAAATCAATATGATGGAGTAGGGATAGAAAAAACTTTGATCTTGAGGCTACATAGTACTAAGACTCCTTAAACTCTTGATTCTAAATTGAAAAAAACCCCCATAAACAAAGAAACAACAACAACAAAAACAGATCTCCAGGAAACAGGGCTAAACTGCTGTAAGGCCTTTCTAAAGACCTGTTACAGAGCTGGTGCAGGTCAATGTTACACACATCAGAGACTTAATTATTGAGTGCTTTTATACGCCAGTCATTATTCTAGGCATTAAAACTGCAAACACCAACAGAATGGGCCAACTTATTGATCTGATGTTAGTCATAGAGATTATAGAGAATTGCATCTTTCCAAAATTGAATGCATGGTATAGTTAAAATATGTTAAACTATTAGCAAGAAAATAGTTTATACTATAGTTTAAGGAATGAAGGCAGAAATCCACAGAAAGATGGAAATAGAGAGTAGAGAAACTGGGGAGTGGTGGAGATGAGAGAACGAGGCAGGATTTCATAAAGAGTCTTGTTTGAGATTCTGTAGAGGGAAGTCATGCATCAGATTGTGCAAGAGACTGGGTGGAAAAAGATTTCCAGATTTCATTCCAAACCAGGGGGTTAAAGTCTTCTGGGGTTAAAGTCTTCTGTTATGATTTTTTTTTTCTAAAATAAACTCTTATTTGGTTAAATTCAGCACTCAAGTGGGCACTGTTGACCTGTGTTGAGGTTTTGGTCAGCACACCTTTAGTTTATTTATGTTTTCTAATTTTTAAATGACTCCCTCCATTGTTCATTTGTCCAACTTAGGCTTTGAAGCTAAGATCAGTTTTCCCATATTCAATGTGGATATTAATTGATTAATGGCTTTTTGCTCAATCGTGTTCAAATTCTTTTGTGTTATGGTGCTCACATGTATCACATAATTATATTTCTAAGCTTTAATTCACTTGCAAATATAGTAGATACTTCTAGAAGTATGTCACTATAAATATTATTGGTAGAGCATAGACCAGGAATGATTAAAATTCTTGTACTACCAAATGAGAAACATGGCAGATTAGTAAATTCTCGCCTCTTGCACACAAAAATCACTACTGGGATATGTATGTGCTCCAGAATGGGGAATGTATTCAATTAATTTATTTGTTGACAACCTTTAATCTCAATCAAAACCTTGTCAGATAAGTTATTTTCTATTTTGTAGCTAAGTAAACCGAGACTCACGGAAGTAACTTTTACTTAGTTTCAGTTTACTTAGCTGTAAAATAGACAGCTAGTGACGATTGTGACTATTAGTGACTTGATCTGTATGAATCTAACTCTTGACTTCTAAGACTGATGCACATTCCTTTGGTGGCCATTCTAAAAACACTTTGATTTGTTGCTTAAGCTACTGACACTCTGTCTTTCTTTTAGTGGAGGGGGTGGTACTGGGGATTGAACCCATTCTACCCCCAAGCTATACCCTCTGCTCTATTTTTTATTCTTTATTTGAAACAGGATTTCACTAAGTTGCAGAGGCCCTTACTAAGTAGCCAAGTCTGGCTGAAAACCTGTGATCCTTCTGTCTCAGCCTCTCAAGTACAGGGATTACCAGCGTGCACCGCCATGCCCAGCCACACTTTGTCTTGATAATTCACACTTTCTCCATGTTTTTTAGAAAGCCATCAAGGGTAGCATCCACATATCTTATTGAAATCATTGATCTAGCATTGCTGATGATTTTCCAGTTCTGCAAACTTAACAAAAAGAGGACAGAATTGGTCTGGCAAGAATTGTGCATACTGAGCATAGACTAGGATTCTATCGATCATTTTATTTTATTTTTGGCATGCTTTCTTATAATTTTGCTTAGATTTTTATCTTAAAAATTATCAGCCTTTAAAGAAGAACAGCTTTTTATTTCTTTCTTACTTTCATAGTTTATTATTTTACATGTTTCAGTTTTCTCTCCTTTCTTAGCATATCCATTACATTTCTTTTAAAACCTTTTTTAAAGTGGTTAACCTAGAGTTTGCAATATACAATTAATATATACTTTCAAATAACACTATACTGTCATAAGAGTAATGCAAGCATCTCATAATAAAAAGTATTTAATTTATATCATTGTTATCATTAATCAAGCTACACTAGAATTTATTTTACCTTAATTGTTTTTTGAATTATTATCTGTACAGGCCAAGAAAACTAAAGCTTTTCTTTTACTTACACTTATTCCCTCTCTAGTGCTCTTCCTTTCCAAGTTTCTGCTGTGCTTCATTTTGCTTCTATCCAAACAATTTCTTTTAACATTTGTAAGCAGGTTTACTAGAAACAAATTTTCTCAAGTTTTGCTTATATGAAACACATTTACTTCTCCTTTTCTTTTTTCTTGTTTAGATGTTGCTCTTAGAATTTTTTTAAAAAATTGAAGTTATTTTTAGAGCAGCTTAATTCAGAGCAGTATTGAGTGACAGACAATAGGTATTTCCCACACCATGCATAGCTTCTCAATTATCAATATCCTCCACCAGAGTGGTGCGTTTGTTACAGGAGATGAACCTAACTGGAGACATCATTGTCACCCAGAGTCCATAGTTTACAGTAGGGTTAACTCTCATTGGTTCGTGTGTTTGGGGATATATATATATATATATATATATATATATATATATATATATAGTGGTGAGATATATATCACCATATATATTTGGTGAGATCAGTATCTATTTTTATTCTCCTGCATATAGATACACAGTTTTCCCATGACAAAGAAATAAAAGGCAACCAATTTAGAAAGAAAGGAGTAGAATTATTTCTGTTTGTAGTTCATATGATCATATAAATAAATACCCTAAAGACTCAATGACAACAACAAAAACACCACCTGATTAAAAAAATAATAAGCAAACTCAGGGAAAATTTCAAGAAGTAAAATCTTACAAAAATCAGTTATATTTCTAAAAACAATGAACCACTAAGAAAATGATCCTATTCACATTATCAACAAAAGGAATAAAATACCAAGGAATAAACTTAAGAAATAGGTGAAATATCTGAACCGTGAAAACCATAAAATCTTATAATTCTGTTTAGATTTTTTCATAGCAAATACAAGTTGTTAAATCGAAGTGGGTTTTTATGCATACTCCACTTCCATAGCTTAGTAAAATGCAGTTGTAGTTAATCTGCAGGCTTCATTTTTAAAGGAAATGAACTTTCATGAGATTTAAAGGGAGAATCAAATGTTTCACTCTACAAAATTTTTATTTCACATCTACTATGTGCTGTGAATGAAAGAAACATTAATTTAGCACCTCTTGTATACCGTAAAGGAAGATACTAATGTGGTGTGTGTGTGTGTGTGTGTGTGTGTGTGTGTGTGTATGTATTAATGAGGATTGAACCCAGTGGCATTCTGCCTCTGAGATACATCATCAGCCCTATTTTATTTTTTAATTTGGAACCGGATCTCACTAATTTGCTGAGGGATTCACTAAGTTGCTGAAGCTAGCCTTAAACCTATTACTCTACTGTCTTGGCCTTGTAGTATTGGGATTACAGGCGTGTGCCACCATACCTTGCTTAATGTTGATTTTTTTGTGTGTGTGTGATCCTGGGGATTGAACTCAGGGGCATTCTACCTCCAAGCTATACCCCCAGCCCTATTTTTATTCTTTATTTTTGAAACAGGGTCTCACTAAGTTGCAGAGTGCTCACTAAGTAGCTGAGGCTGGCCTCGAACCCGGATCCTCCAGTCTCAGCCTCCCAAATGCTGGGATTACAAGCGTGCGCCACCATGCCTGGCTCTTAATGTTGATTCTTATGTTCATTATGTTCTCTACTAATTAGGTGCTCACAGCTCAGAGTAAGACAAGACATTTCTAAAGGAATTTCAAAGAGAAAAAAAAATCTAGATAGAAACTGTAGAAAGAACATTGTGCTATAAAGAAGGGAACAACTCTAGCTGGGAAGTCGAGGGACAGATTTACTAGTTGGAGAAGAAGTGGGATGGGATTCCAGGCAAGATGACTCAGAATGAACATATTCATTCATATTTTTTTCCCCAAGATGGATTTACACTCTTATCAGTCCTCTGTCATGAGCAAGGCTTCCAGGATTGTTTTGCTGACCATATTTACTGAGCAGAAGGAAGCAGATGGGTATCCAGAGGTCAAACATGTGATCTTGGTCTGATCCTTATCTACTAGAACACTATATCCAATACACCAGCAAAAAGAGCAAACAATGACAACATAGGACACTAAGGCCATATTTTTACACTTTCCTTTGAAAAACCAGTTTCCACATTACTGCATTGGATCCTTATCTCAGTTATGTGAGGA
>PVLC010029334.1:0-20068 GCA_004027655.1 Graphiurus murinus
CCCGAGTAGCTGGACAGCTGGCACACATCCCCATGCTCAGCTTCTTCTAAAGTTTTATAATGAGCATACGCTTCACTTCCATATATTATTTTATATTACAAGATGAACAATTACTCCTGTTCTATATGGAATAAGGCATAAACATAAAACAGTGTATTTGCAAGCATCCTAGGATAATCCACAAAATGTTTCCATTAGTTTGACCTTGGTGTTTGAACTCTGTTTGGAGGGGTTCTAAGAACTGGAGGGGTCTTTCAGATTTGGTTTGCACACACAGAAGTAGCAGAGTGTTTGATAAAGCAATTGTCCACCTTACACCAGCTCCCTAAAATCAGACTTGGGCATTGTCTAGCAGAACTCAAGTTCTCTCAGCCCAGCTGTTCTTCTGGAAGCCACTAACAGTTGGACAGATGGCATTAATGTTTTCTCACACATGGCTAGCCATAAGTAGAGGTTCTAATTAAAATAAATTAAAACACATTATTTATAATGGTCTTTTTCAAGATACATTCAGTAAATAATAATGAAGAGTAGAATTTAAATAAACTAAACAAGAGGTTTGCAAATTAACAGAGAAATTCCCATACATAAAAACTAGAGAGGTAGTTAGGACCAAGCCATGATAGCATACACAAAAGAATTTAGATTCATTTCAAGATAACTACTTGGAAAACAGGGGCCATACTCTTGTACATGTTCCCAGTGTGTAGGTCACCATGAATAGACATTAATTTTAGGGACTTCAAAATCATGTAAGAAACAACAGAAGCACAGAGGGTAATCTAGCAACAGCATGGCTTTCCAATTGCAAAATAGGTTCTCAAGAAGTCAGTGTGTGAGCCGGGCATGGTGACACACGCTTATAATCCCAGCATTCGGGAGGCTGAGATCGGAGGATCCGGGTTCGAGGCCAGCCTCAGCTACCTAGTGAGGCACTCTGCAACTTAGTGAGACTCTTTCAAAATAAATAAAAAATAGGGCTGGGGGTGTAGTTCGGAGGTAGAATGCCCCTGAGTTCAATCCCCAGTAACGCAAAAAAAAAAAAAAAAAAAAAAAGTCAATGTGTCTTGGAAATATTGACAACCCACTTGTAGGTGTAAAGAAATCTTCAGACTTTAACAAACATCTTTTAAACCACTCATATAATAATTATCAGGGCAACTGGTATGTAAGTCCTCATTTGAGGTGTATCATGGCTGTAACACTTGTCCTACAGAACTTGGATCTGGAAAAAAACTTAAGCATGTAAGTTAATAATCATACTATCTTATTTCAAGAGACAGTAGTGGCAAGAGTTAAAATGCTAGGGAATTTCCAGGAAAAAGAATTTAACTTGGAGGAGTTAAGCACGGTTTCTTACAAGATGTAGAGCTAGTGCTTAAAAGATAAGGAAATATACAATACTGTGTTACTAGTATTTTTTCATTTTTATATCAAAATGAAACTAACTCTAAATTCTAAAAACTAGACAGAGAAAATATGTTCCCAAGTTTCTTGCACAGCTCTCATTTCATCCTACTGGCCGTGAATCTGTTCTTTCAGCATCGGAGCTTGAGAGGGCTTTTGCTCAGCCTTCTTTACATTTTTACAGTGTCCATGAGGTCAGATCTAGAAACTGACCTTCCCACGTATACTTAGGGTCACTCTCAAATTCCTAATCCTAGTTCGCACTCGCTAGCCTTCGTTATCCATATTTACTTGTCATCTCAGTATGTCATGTTTGGACTGAACAAATACTCTATACTTTGCAGATTTCAATGTAATACATTCATACGTGTGTGTGTGTGTGTGTGTGTGTGTGTGTGTGTGTGTACCTTTACTGGGAATGCAGGAAAAAAACAGATCAGCCTGGGCAGAACTGACATTTTTACAATATTGAGTCTTCTACATAAGCATAAGCTATCCCCCTCCATTTCTTTAGATCTTTAATTGATCTCAATGTTTTATACATTTCAGTATAATTTATACATCTCATTTTCTATTTACTCCTAAGAACTGTTTTGATACTATTTTAAAGTCCCCAACTTCATCAATCATCAGGGAAATGCATATTAGGACCACAATGAAATGCTACTCTATACTCATTTGAATCATTAAAATAGGAAAAAAGAAAAAGTCAATAACAAGTAACGCTCCTCCCTCTACGTTGCTGAGAGGAATATGCACCAAGACAATTTGTAAATAGTATTTAGCAGAATCTCCTACAGTTAAACTCAAGTATATTCTATAACTCAGCAATTTCACTCCTAGGTAGGTAAGGTATTCAAAGAAACAAAGAAATATCTATCAAAAGACAAATAAGTACAAAATTATTTGCAGAAGTATTAACAAGCCAAACTAAGAAATCATACAAAAGTCCATAACAGAGAACTTATGTGTTATATTTGCAAACTGAAATTTTTATGAGAATGAAAAACGTGTTATGCCAACAATACGGATGAATCTTATAAAATAATGAAGACAAAAATGGTATGCACGCTACTTAAGAAAGTACAGACCATAAAATTTCATTTATGTAAAGTAACAAGAGGCAAAGTTCTAATGTTTGAAGGAAGGTCATGACTTGGAGGGACACGAGACATGGCTTATATAGTCCTGGTTAGCACTAAGTGTCATTACACCATATGCCCATTATACACTCCATATGCCCTCTGTTCTTACAGCTCTTGCCTTTCCATACACATGGGTGGCTTTCCACTTTAGCATCCAGGACTACGTAGGATGTACAGAAAAACCATTCATGCTAATAAATGAGTCCAGTATTAATACTCACTTCCTACCGGTGTGCCTGGTCAGTCTAACCATCAGCTTGCGTGCCTCTTCTGAGCTAGACTGAGTGTTTTTAACAAATGAAATAGGTTTCTCGAGTCCATGTTTTTCAAGAAGTGCTGATACGCTGTAAGTAAAAGGAGAATTATTTAAAATACGGTTGCCAAGAGTCTAAGAATCTTGAGCATATAAATAACACTTAGGCGTTAAGCATTTTAAAAACATCACATAATATGACCCAATTTGACACATCACATTAATTCTCACCAAAAACAAAGCTCATCGTGCTATATTGTATCTTATTTTCACCTGCTGACTTATTAGAGTATACCTGGATTAAATAGCATATTTTTAAAAGGATGACATTTTTACATCAAAATCTTTTTAGCCATTTCCCTCTAGTCTAAAAACACCGCCAAGTCAATAAAGCAAGCCAAATGTATAATGTCATTCCCCAATTTTAACTCTAAACTATCCTGAGAGTTTACCTGATACACAGGAAAGGCTGCAAGGTTGCTAGAAAAACCATGAGCAAAGCATTTCTGAGTGGGAGGGGGCCCCAGAAAGATCAGGCTCAATCTTCAAGAATCCATCATATAAAAACACAATTTTTTATTAATTCTCTTAGTCTTAATATGAATCTTAAATATTCCATACTTGGTCTGTCTCACCAGATCTCATTTGTGAATTAACTACGACAGGACTTAGAGAGTGTCTGGATTGAATTCAGCAAATCTTCATAAATAGAGGCTTCATGCGTTGGGCCACCTGACATTACATACACTAAAATATTTATCAACTATTTGTATCTATGAGATAAAAAATAAAATGATTTTATTCTTAAGTAACAGTAAATGAAACAGTGAAAGGCTTAAGCATCAGAGACCTGCGGGATGCAGTTGCCTTGAGGCACTCCTGGAATGTGATTATCAGGACCACTTCTAGTCACACCCGCATACATGTGGTGAAAGAAATTCTTCCTACTTCACTATCTCATGACAATATCCCTTTTCAGTTTCACTAGGGAAACAGGTAACTCTGCAGACTGGTAAAGAGTGACTTTTGGCAAACTATACTGAATTATTTAGGGAAATTGGGAGAGGAGGGACAAACCAACTTACAATAGAAAAAGCTTGATTTATTAAATATATTTCAAGAACTACTACTGTATAATCTTCCAAACACAGGATAACAAAAGTCGGGCTAATAATAAGTAGAGGTCCTAAGGAGACTGAACAGTTAATTTTTTTGTCAAAGTAATGTATTATGACTCACAAAAACATTGTTCCTTTAAATATAACTTAAAATATCTTTACACTAAAATCCTGTGATTAAAATTTCTAATTACTAGACTACAAACTATTTTATAATATATATAACCATTATTAAAGTGATATTATTTGATTTCTATTATAGATTAGGAGTTTATTACTCCTAAGATTTTATTTACAATACAGTATTTTTAAGTTACATATTTATGTACATAAAAACATATATACTAGTAAATAATATCAATATTCTAAATGCCAAATTAAGAATATTTCAGTCTCCTAAAGGGATAACTGAATATTTCACTAAAACAGAAGAGTATCACTGCAGATTTACATAAAGGCACAGTATGACATCATCCAAATCAAATGTATTATAACCCCAAAAGTTAGGAGTATAATAAACATTGGTCACTAAAAGATGTAATGACTTCAGCAGAAATCAACATTTCTTATGTGCTTTTTATGTGTGAGAGACTTTTTTTTTTTCTTTATTTTGAAACCAAGTCTCACTAAGTTGCGAAGTGCCTCACTAAGTAGCTGAGGCTGGCCTCGAACCCGGATCCTCCGGTCTCAGCCTCCCAAATGCTGGGATTACAAGCGTGCGCCACCACGCCCGGCATGTGTGAGAGACTTTAAATGTTTAATATTCTAAAATCTCAAGTTAGAAGTAATAGATTTAAAAAAAAAAACACCCTAGGTTCAAAGATTACTCAGGTAATAAGTCGAAATGTCTAGATTTGAATAGGCTTGTCACTCCTCAAAGCTTTTGCTCTTATTTACCATTCTGCTGCACTAAGGCAGCACCACGTTCATCACTAAAGAGATCCAAACAAGTATGAGGCCAAAGTAGAAGCAATGGCTGACAGGCAGGCTTCGGGTGACACTTGGTGGAAAGATCCCCTTCATCAGTACAGAAGACGGTCATTTTCCTCACCTGAGAATTTGTTCCAGTTGGTCTACCATGTCATGAAGAGTTGTGGTTGCCTTTGTCTTCTGACTAAAGAATTAAAAAATCAAAGTTAAAATTTAGTTTTAATAGTTTTTAATAAAATATAAACTTCAATTAAGTGGATAAATTGCATGTTTCTTTTACATTCAATATGTGACAACATTAACCTGTCCAGGTAAATTTCAGGTTTATCTCCTACATTCAATTGTTTTCATGACTCAATAGATGAAGATATAAAATATAAGAGTAGAACAACATTCTCTACTACAGACTAGACACGTAAGAGCAACTACTTTCTAAGGTACTGTTGTAGTATAGTCCAGCTTCAAGGCAAAAAAGATTATAAATTATCGACTACTTTTTTTTCCTCAAGAAGTTAGGTAAAATCACTATTTATCATTGTTCTTTTTAACCTAAAAACAAGATTAGGAAACATGGCCCTACATGCTAGTTTGCTCGCAAGCCTATCTATATCTGTGATCTCGCTGGCAAGTTACCATTACGATTCTGTACACTGATATTTCTTCCACAGAATCATTCTCTGTGTGTCAAGGGAAGCACAGCCCATCAATAGTCAAAAACTACTGAGAAGAATACCCATCAGAGAGAGAACTTCTGGCAGATAGTGAAGATAGTAAGTCCTTTCTAAAGAAGTCAAAATGAAATAAAATTATAAAAACGAAAACTAACCAGTCCAGGAAAAACAGAAATTTGTATATAGGAAACAATCGTACCTGTTTGTGTAAACTATATTCATACAATCATGATAGAAACACTGAAGAAGTGGTACAAGTACAAATGGAAACAGTAAAGAATTTCTATGGAAAGGATATCAATAATTATCTAAAACGGCAAAATTAAATACCAGTATGTGTATAATATTTTAAAGGAGGCAAACAAAGGTAGAAGAAAAAAATTATCTATGAATCTATCTGCATGGATTTTGGGGGTTTTTTGTTTTGTTTTGTTTTTGGTGATGGTACTGGAGCTCCAACCCAGGAGTGTTCTTCCTCTGAGCTACATCCATAGCCTCTTTTGACCCTGGGTCTTAAATTGTCCAGGCCGGCCTCAAACCAGTAATCAATCCTCCTGCCTCAGTCTCCTACGTACCTGGGATTACAAATATCTGCTTCTTGAAGGTAGGTATTCAAGGATAGAGTGGACAGCAAGCAGCTGTTCAGTTTTAAGTCTTACAATGTCCGCACTTTATGTTCATACGTAACGTTACATTTAAAACTTAGAGATCACGTTCTTTTAGACTCCTTTATTTTACAACAGCACTCTCCAACAATTTTCCTAAACAACACTAGTTGGTCTTTCTTCTAAAAGACCAATTGACTTGTAGAATGTTTCATATTCTATTTTATCTTACTGTTTTCTTCATGGTGTTTCTTGTTCCTTTATTCCCTACATTAACTGGAAAATACCACTTCAGCCTAAAAGATGGTTCAGGTTCAGGGTAAACAATTTTAGCAAGATTATACTTAAATTCTGTGAGCATTACATCAGAAAGCACACAATGTTAGGCTATCTATCAGTGAGGCTTCATTTGATGTAAGTTGGTAATAATTGAAGGCAGACTGTCTATATAAAGGGAAATTTTACCTTTAGACTAAGAAAGGATAGTTTCTACTTTTTATTATTAGTCTTTCACCTAATTTTAGTACTATCAGTTATTCCAAGAACCATTAATTCACAGTGGGTTGCAAAACTAACGGTTGCTATCGTTCATTTCATTAAAAAAAATGTTTCTTAAGAAAGCAGGAGAGAGAAAACAAAGACAAGAGCAAAGAGAAAGAGAAAATAGAGAGTAAGGGCTTTCTTATTTAAATATCTCATTTGCAAGTGAGGAAACTAATGACCAGAGAAGTGACTTGGCTAAAATCACAAAGGCTAAGAAACAAGTCTGCTCATTTTTCCTTCAGGGCTCTTTGATGTGTTGTATCATGTATTCTTTTCCAGATGTAAAATGCTTAATATATATCAGATTTAAAAGAGATTAAACAATTGTTACCTTTCAAAGAAAATATAAATTTTAACTAAATATAAAAAATGTACATTTCCATGGGACATAAAAGTACTTATATACATTCATCCATCACTACTTGTAAGGCTTATTACAGGTAAAGACCAATAACAAACAATTCATAGAAAAAATACAATTATCTCATAAATATGACAAGTGCTTAATTTAAAACAAGGTAAAACCTAGCAAATCACAACTAATCTACTATTAAAGATTTTTTGTGATTGCATTTTTATTTGTTTTACAATGGATTATTATAAAGCTTAACAAGATTATAGCAGGACTTAATTATAATTATACTAGTATAAAATATAGGATGACTTTTCATATATTGGTAGAATAAGTTTCTCTCTAAACAAAAACAATTATATTTTTCTTTTGTTTTTTTTTTTTTTTTTCATATTCCCAAAATTCTTTTTGACGAACATTTGGGAAAGCATTTTTGTTTTCATTGTTAGCATAAAAGGACAGTAAGCCTTTAATACTGTGGATTCTTACCCATATCCTCTCTGTGGCAGACATTCTAAGATGTCATAGCAAAGAGAGAGTTGGTCATTTCTCTCGCAGTTATAGATGCAGTCTAGCGCTATTGCCATCAGCTGATCCTGATCAGGAATAATTTTTTGCTGCAGCTGGGAAAATAAAGCATGTTGCACTAAATGTCAATAAATTTATAGTCAATTTCTCAATATCCAAGTACTCATATCAATAGAGTATTAAATACTGTAATTAATCAGTCAAAGAAACAAATTTTGATTTTTTTCTTTAGCTTAAAGACTTTGGGGTCTTTAATAATTCTAAATAAAATCACATCTTAATTACAGAATCAGCCAAGAAAATTATTTGTAACCTAGAATCTTTGGATATGCTGAAAAACTCTTCATGACCCAGTCAAGATAAAGTAGGAAGAAAAAACAAAATGAATTAAAAAGGCAATTTATTAAAAATAACATTTCTTACCCTAAAACCAAATTCTTTGTGTTTCAATTACAAAAATATAAAAAAATTCTGCCAGGCATAGTGGTGCACACCTGTAACACTAGTACTTGGGAGGTTGAGAGAGTAAGATCACAGGTTCAAGGTCAGACTCAGTAACTTAGCAAGACCCCAATTCAAAATTTAAAAAACATTAAAAAGGCTGAGAGTGTAGCTCAGAGGTAGAATGTCCCTGGGTTAAATCCCCAGTACCAAAGTAAAGTAAAGGCTACTTAGTGAGGCCCTCTGCAAGTTCCTTAGTATTTTAAAATGCGAGAACCTATTCTTTCTTCAGTATGCATTATCTATTACTCATTTAACTACAGAGTATTGACATTCTATTCAAAAGAAGTCCAACTCTAAGGCAGTAATGCCCAAACCACAGAACATACTCTCTGATGCAGAAGAAAACTACTTCAAGCCATTTGTTACATAGATGCATCATTTCCCATTGCAAACTACAGATTCCTATTATAGGAGTATTTTCTGACATACAGAAATAAGCAATTGGTGCCTTATTTTTCTCATCTGTAAGACTGAGATACTAACAATGCTTTCCTAGGATAGTTGCTATGAGGATGAAATCAATTATTACATGTGGAGTGCTTATATTATTACCAGTGCAGAAACTAAAATGAAAGGCTGTGAGAAATAAATTAATACATGTGGAACACATATTATTACTGCCACAGAAACCAAATGAATACTGGAAACTATTTTCCTAGAGCTCTTTTCAACAGCAAAGTAAGTTTAAGACAATTTCTGGAATAATAATCTACTGGATTTCAACATTTTAGTAAAAACTCATCAACATACATGAAACAGATCAGAAAGTGATAGAAGCTGCCAAAGATTTTCTCAGTAGAAAAATCCAATCAATGTATGTAAACAAAAAGCACTCAAGGTTACCAGGAAAATAGTTTTCTAAAGTAGGTAAGTTAGAGGATTTATATACATATCTGAAAGGTATTAAGAAAATAAATATCATTAATTTGGCACTAACATTTGACAAAGAGTATTTCCAAGGTTGAAAAGTAACTGATGAATAAGACCAACAGAACAAAGTATTAAATTAAAAATTAATGAAAAGCTGGGTGTGGTGGCACATGCTTGTAATCCTGGTACTTGGGAGGCTGAGACAGTAGGATCACAGGTTCGTGGCCAGCCTCAGCTACTTAGTGAGGCCCTATGCAACTTAGTGAGACCCTGTTTCAAAATAAAGAATAAAAAATAAGCCGGGAGTGGTGGCGCACGCTTGTAATCCCAGCATTTAGGTGGCTGAGACCAGAGGATCCGGGTTCACAGCCAGCCTCAGCTACCTAGTGAGGCACTCTGCAACTTAGTGAGCTATGATAAGTCATAAATTTTTCCATTTGTTAAAAAAAAATGGACATTTAAAGTACTTGTTTCCAAACCTGGTTTTCTATCAAAACTGGAAAAATTATCAAGGGCATATTCTAAGACCCTACAACCACAAAATTGTAATCCATGTTATTTGCATCAAGGATAAAAAACTATTTTTTCAGTGCATATGGTTCTGAAGCACAGATGTATTTAAAAAATGTCTTGCTAGTTTGCAAGACAGAACAACATGAGACAGAAGATTCTGTCCCCAGGTTATGTATATCTGGAGCTCACCCAAGTGTCTTCATAAGTTTTTCTTTCTAAGGAGGATTCAAGCAAAGAGCAATGACTTGCAGTCAGAGCTGAGTGCTTTAGGATATTACAAAACAGAATAAAGTTTGTGGCACATGAGGTAGTTTGAAAGGCAAATGCATGGATAAATTTCAAGATCTGCTGCTTTACTGTTGTGACGCTGGTCAACTGTACAATCATGTCCAAGGATTCCCACCTCTTTCTATGAGAGAGTTGTTCTTCCCTTCCCTGTTAACAGGCTTTGCCAGGAAACTTTCTTCAGCCTGTGAAATTTGAGGAAGTGAAGTGAACAACTTTCGAGCTAAAACTTTAAAAACCATTGTGGTTTTTTTTTTTTTTTTTTTACTGTTCTCTTTCTCAGCCCAAAGACAGAAAAGGAGACTGCTTTTTGAGTCACCAAATGAATAAGACATAGAACACAGCAGAATCTCAAATGCAGCAGACACAGTACTTGTAGGAAATTAATGTTTGCTGTTGCAATCTACTAAGATGTAGAGATCATTTGTTAATGCAGCATAACTTGATCTAAGCTGTCTGATACAGAAGTGGCTGTTTGTTACATTATTAAAATACTCTGTGCTTCATGGCAGATCTAAGGCACATTTCTTCTAAACAACTAAAATGCAAACAACACTCTCCATACAATCCTAGTAAGTAAATGTTACCAAGTGATCTAAAGCACCACAATGAAACCGGGTTTTAGTCACTCGTTTTGCCCAAATGAACTGAGCACTTGTTGTCTACTAGACACTATGCCATTCCCTGATGATATACAGATCATTGAGGTATAGACAATATATAAAGGAAACAAAGGAAGAGCCACGATGTAAGCAACTAATTCCAACCTGGTGTGATACGGGCTGTACCAGGCAGGCACAAAGACATGTGGGAGCACAGGTAGGTCAGGGAAGATTTCATAGTAGAGAACATCTGAAAGAGCACAACCTTGAAGGAAAGGCAGTTATTTGTGAAATAAATGAAAGGAGTCATCACTGTTCTAAACAAAGGAAATAGCCCATAAAATACAGAGAGCCACAGAAGAGCCTTATAGGGTGAAGAGTTAAGATGTTCACCCCGAGTGGCCTCATGTTCTCCTGGACGCTGCAGAGAAAGGCTGGAAGCAAAGACCCTTCTAAGCTTTTCTGCTTTGATGTTTACATATTTCAACAAAAGCAAATGGCTGTATGTTTTATTCAAAAGGCACATGCTAAATTGCTACATAGAAACAACAAAAAGCTGACTATATAGAAAGGATTTACAAGATTCTGTAAGGAAGAAGTATCACAAACAAGATTACTGGAAAGAATTTCCAGTGGCTTCTTTCTTCCTCATAAAACATTCAAAGTCAATCAATCCCCCTCTTCACATAGTTTCTGCTGCCATAAGCAACCCGCCCGGGCTACCAGCAAACCACCCCGAATCTAAAATCAGAATTCTAAGTACATACTGCTTATGAGAAAATGGAAAACTGTAAATAACCAATGAGAAGATATATTTGACAAACGACCCTTTTAAAAGCCCAAAACTATCCAAGATGAAGCAATGTTTTCCTTTCTACTTTGATTACACTGATCTCTGGCCATTTATCTTACTGGACTTAGTGTTACTAACAAAGGCTAGTACAAGGTAGTAGACTCAATCGGAATCTGCAATTGTAAGAAGCCTGAAATGCCTTCTGCTTGACCCCCAATCCAATGTTTTGAACATTAGTACAAAGTCAGGGCCTCAAGTGATGAGGCCACATTGCTCCTCTCCAATGGAAACTGGAGATTAAAACAGCATATTTGGTCTATGGATAAATTAAGATTTTGACAATGCCAAAGTGTGTTGCACTTAACAAAATGACTCTCACCAGCAAATCTGAACCTTTAGAAATACAAAGCTATAAATATAGTCTAAAACATGACAGCAATTAATAATAATTACAAGGTAATTCTGATGAGAACCTGAAGATTTTCATAAACTTTGAACTATTCCTCAAGGGCAGAAAGTTTCTCCTCCTGGTGGTACAATAAAATTCAACTGAGTAAGAATACAGCTATGGAATTAGAATACTATGTTTGAATCCAGGTTCATTTAACTATTGTCTAACCCTGGACAACTACATTACAATTTTCCTTTCTTCTAATATTAAAATATCTACCTCATATGATTATAAGTTAACACTTGCAAAATGCATGTATAAGACTTCCATACCTACCAATTCTTTGTCTTCTTGGTATTGACAGTGTCCCACATATAGCAGATAGTAAACAAACTTTAGACTTAATACTTTATAAGATTTTTTTAAAATTCTGGACTTCATCATTGAAACGTGTGTGTGTGTGTGTGTGTGTGTGTGTGTGTGTGTGTGTATGTATGATACTGGGGACTGAACTCAAAGGCATTCTACCTCTAACCTAATCCTCCAGCCTTTTTTACTTTTTGTTTTGAAACATGGTCTCTTAGGTTGCCAAGAGTATCACTATGTTGCTAAGGCTGGTCTTGAACCTGTGATCCTCCTGCCTCTGTCTCCCAAGTATTGGGATTGCAAGCATGCACCATCACGCCCAGCTTGTTGAAAAACTTTTAAAGAATAAAATGACAGCTACTTTCTGATTAAAGATACATCACTTGCAAAGTCTATTATAAAATTTATAAAAACAAATTCTATACAGAAAAAAAAACAGAAAATTTTAAGACTTTATAGAGTTTCTACTTACATCTGGTTTGGAATACTGAAATATCTTCAGGGGAAATTTTAAATCCCCTTTAGCTAAAGTTACTAAATATTCTTTTAATAGCTCATTGGCCACACCAGGAGACTGTTTCTCACAACGATGAAGAAAAGGAACCATCCATTGATAGGCACTTGTCACATATTTGTCTTCAGAACACTGAAAGTATAATTGACCAAAACAAATAAGCATTGAATTAAATATTATAACAGATAAGTCCCAAAGCTAATGGGTAATCAGGCTGAGAGTAAGCTGTGGAAGCCACATACTTTCTAAGGTCACTGCTCCTGTGTGAACTCACAGGAAGCAGGAGAATGTGTGGCCTTCTACCCAAGACTGGTAGAACCACAGCAGCAATACCACTGAGTTCCATCTGCGCAGACCTCACATATTTAAGGTCAACAGTGAAGCACAGCTGCGGAAGACGTGCATGCCACTACTACTATTCAGCCATGAGGTCAGAGCAAAGAGGATCTACCCAGAAAGGCGGAGAGAAAAAGATAATGCTTGAAAAATAAGACAGAGACAGAGCAACAATAAAAAGCCAAAGCAAAAAAGCACAGGGACAGATAAGAAATAGTTGGACAATGCAGCTCTAAAATAGAAGCCACTTGGGAAAAGAGTCTTATCTATGGAAGTCCAGAATCTCTCTTCCTTTCCATCTTCTTTTTCGCTTTATTTTACTCCTTTATATCTACCTTCACAAAGTTCCAAATGATATAATATTATTCATTATGCCTAAAATTACACAACCATTTCCCTCAAGTGTCCCAGGAGATGCTCCTAAGTCTAAGACATCCTATGTATAACGCAAAGCAAGAATCACAGGGTAGATTACAGGCAGAAGAAAATGAGAGAAATAGAAGTTAGGGTCAGAGAAAGTACAAGGACAATACGTAGGAGGAGAAAGATGGAGAGAGGGAGGAAAGAAAAAGTACGAGAATAGGAGAAAAAAGCACTCAAGGATAAAAGGCAAGAAAAGTTTAAAAAAAAAAAAAGTAGAAACAGTTTCATATTGCTTCAGATTTTGAAAAAAGTCAAGAAACCTTTATTTACTAAGTTTTCAAGCTTGCAGACTATTTCTGACTACTTTATTTTGGGTTTGAGACCCATATCAAAGTGCACAGAAAATACTTAAAAAGCAAGTTAAAATAAAACCTACACTACTCATCAGTAATCTTAGTTTTTCGATGTCTTTCATCTTCTGGAGCTCTTTCAAGGTCAGGGTTAGGTCACACCTGGCTTCGTACACCAGTGTTTCCAGAGTAACCAAGTTATCACACAGAACCAGCAAACCGGGAATATGCCGCTCCATTCCAAGTCGAACAAGCGACAACGCACAGTCAACCTAAAATTGAGAAGAGAAAGTCAGTCCCTGGGTATAAGGTATTTTGCGTATATTCTAAAGTAAAAGCCTTGGGTACAGGATCTAATTCCTATAACCATTTTTATAAAGTTCCATAGTCAATAACAAAAGTTTTTTACTTACAAAAAAACATTAGATTTCTAATCAAATATGTCAGTATTACCCTGTTTCAAAAGACTCAATCATCGAGAAATACTGACGATAAAGACATTAAGAGAAAGATAATCATCTTAAGCTTGTAGAGCACTACAGCTCACAGTGTAGTTTTACAGTTTTTCTCTTATTTAATTCTGGCAACATGATCTTCACAGGCAGAGAAAAATAACACAGTAAGTAGTTACATTGCCAGTTCCATCTTACTTTCACTATACTGTGCTTCCAAAACGGATGGCTCTTCCTACCTGCTTCCTGCTCAGTCATTCTCCATTCACAGTGCCTCCCTACGGAAGGCATTCAATAAATATTGGCTGATTAACCAACTCTGGTACAAATTCTTTGGTTCAGTTCCAAGACTTCATCCAATACCAGAAAAGAATGGTTTTCCTCTAGATGTTCAGCAGACTTCCTTTTGTCCCCTGATCCTTGATCCAATTTATGCACTTTATACTCTGATGGAAAACCATCTACATGGCCTGCACCCATAATCTCTTACACTCCCCCCACTCTCATATTCCTAGACTATTACGTCCTATGAAACTAACTCTATCCCAGGTATTAGGAATACAAAATTGAATTCATCTCTGACTTCAAAGGTTCTTCAGTCTAGGAGGGAAAAACAGCTGATAATTCAGTGGTTGAAGCAGTGAGGCAAAAGCTGTGTCTGAGTGGAATCCAAAGAGAGGGCACTTCTCCTAACCTGAGGGTGTCAACAGTTTCCCAGGAAAGGGAACAGGTAAAATGGCCCCTAAAGAATCAGTGGGAATTAGGTACGTGAGGATCCATTAAGGGAGGAGAACAGCATGGAAGGCAGAAAGCACAGAGTGCTGTCGAGTACAGTTGGCTTCACAGGATGGAAAACAAGGCGTGAAACAAGGAGAAACACAGCTAGAGCCGTGAGGAACGAGGGTCAGGTAATGAAGAACAGTGTTTGTCAAGCTAAGGATGGGCAGTTTATCCTAAACACAGTACCCTGAGGCATGTCACAGATTGACACTTTGGAAAAAGTATTTACTGAGTGAAGAATTAATGTGAATGATGAGTTGAAATAGACTGGACTGAAAGTAGACTAGTGAGGAGAACCACAGCTACCAGGATTAGAGGAGACCTGATAGAATGTACCAGTTCACCCGTTCATTCACTACGTGGTTCACTCATTAATCCACGCTGTGTAAATACTTACTGAACACTCCATATGTACTGGGCAAAAAATAACAAGCTAAACTACAATAGTGTAACTGAAGGCATACAGGAGAAAGAAAATAAGACAACTAGAAGAGAAGTTAGGAAATTTAGTCTAACTAGGTGAAGAGCTTAAGAGGGAAGAGGCATCTAGAATAATGCCCTGAGCTGCTTCTCTAAACGAGAGTGGGGAGGCGGGAATATTCCTCAGAAGTGAAAGTGAACTGCATGTGCTGCTGCTGAGGAGCCTGGAGTGTCTCAGTGCCGACGTCCCACAGTAGATCCAAAAACAAAACGAAGTCTGCCGATGAAAGAAGCGGACTTGGCTGGAGATGACACTTGGGCACTGTCAGCACATAAATCTTAGAGTAGGACTTGGGGAGAAGATCGGAAGGAGCCACACGTGTAGACAAGACTGGTGACTACAGCAGGCGCCTGGAGAATGGTGAGGGTCAAAGCAAAGAACGGGAGCCACAGGAGCAGACCAGCACTGCCAAGGCAAGAAGTAAAAACGGGCATGGTGTCACAGAAGCAGAAGGGATTTCAGGGAAGAAAAAGAAAGTACTAAATATTGTCAAAATATAAGGTGCTGAATTAGAAACTGACAGGTTTTTTAAACAGTGGGAGTTTATTTTGTATTCCAGTGTATGGAACTGCTTTCTTTTTGTTACCACTATGTTTTTAAAAACTAAATAATACTTGAAATTTGGGCAACAAAATATTTAAAAACTAAAAATTGAGATTATTATGATCTTTTAAAAATATATACAAAGAAGTTGATTTAGCCGAGGGGGCTGGACGGGGGTGGGGGGGAAACTAATGTATATCAAGGTCACTCACTAAACTGAACTTGAGAGGGAGGGAGGGCGAGGGAGTGCGGTGGGAATTTGGGGAAGGGGTCAAATGAGAATTGTGAGCATATGTATCATTATCAATTTGCACCTAACAAAGATGTATGCTTACAATGTATGAATAAAAATAAAAATTAAAAAAAATATATATATATATATATACACACACACACACTGGTTGTCAGCAGTTTTTATAGACAGGAGAACATTTTAAATCCTTGTTCCTGGCTCAACTGGAAGAACTAGATATCAGATATTAAAATCTGTGTGTGTATTCACAAAGGCACACTTTGTCCCTAACTCAAAACTCTGGATCAGTTCAGCTAGAAAACTAGAATGCTCAAACCAAACTATTTTATCAAATGGGATCATTTTTCTTGTTAGCCAGAGAAACCCTAACAGGAAAAGTAGATGTAGCAAACTACATGTAATTGTAAAATTCCTACAGATCATATGATGCTACTGGAGTGTGAAAGCATGTCTAGATAATGCTAAAACAACCTACGTTTGCTTGTACAACACTCTGCCTCACATCAGGCCTTTCTGTGCCTATTACAGCCAAGTGAGTTTCTCCTATATTAACAGAGTACTAACATCTTGCTAAAGGTGACCAACATGAACTGGTCATTTCCAGATAAACAATATGGTCTAAGACAACATTTCTCAGTGGAAGCAGAACTGTCCACCAGGAGATGTAAAAATATGGAGAAGCACCGTGAGTTTTTACTTCTGGCATTTAACTTAACAATATAACATATCTGAATCTGCCTGCAATTTCAGATACCCTATTTAAAGGGATTTCTTCCTGACTATTTCCTAGTGTGGCCATAAAAAAGCGTTTTCATATTTTATCTGTCCTATTGTAATTAAGTCATTTTAGTAGTGTTTTGGAAGCTATTTTTGAAGATAAGGTATAATATCTATGATTTTCACATCAGGAAAAAGAAGCATTACAAAATACTTGCTACAAAATATATACTATAGGTACTTTCTTCTACCTTGAAAACAGGCACTTTTAAAAGATTTATGCATCTTTGCATTATTTGTATTATAAATTATTTTTATATAGGTTCAGTAAAAAAGATCAAAGACATGGCTCTGCCACAGTATATCCCTGTGGAAGCTGCTTGCTTTCTTTTCTGAGGACCTAGTTTTATCTACCTACAGAATAGAGATTTAAACTATATTATCTTCCAAGATTGTTCTCATTGTGCTATCTTCAGATTCTAAACATTTTAAAATGCACTATGGTCCCTAGTTATCTTCAAAAATTTGGACATCAATGATAAATGTTCTTGACTATCACCTCCCAAAATTTATCCAGAATATTTCTATCAGTTCCAGTAAATAATCTTCAAGTCTATGAATACTAAAAATAGAAATTAAACAGGAATTCAAGAAGACTCATGTAGAAACCAAGATCCATGCCAGAAACACCAAGCAGAAACAAACAAAAGGCTACATGTTTCTTGCCCAATACTGTTGCTCACAGACTCTCTGGAATCAACCCTCCTGTCAAATTAAAGACTGATGGTAGGAGAGGTGGTCCAAAGTCAAGACTGCTTGTAGAAAGGAAAGATCATCCATTGGCCAGATCTTGAATGAGACTTGCAAGTGAATTCTGCCATTCTTTATTCTGAATTACCAATCTCTGTGTACTCTGTTGCTAAGATTTACAGAGCACTCAATTGGTAGTTTTCAGTGCTTCTCTCAAGTATATTTTCCTTTTGCTCATCACTTCTGGGACTAGAACTAGGCCCATGAGAAAAGGTATAAAAAAACCGAAGTAACAGGAACAGAGTCGCACAGTCTGTTAGTGGAAGAGTCAAGATTAAGTCACCCTGAGGTTCAGTACAATCCTCATCTCTCTGGATCATACTCCTCTTATGCATCCATAAGAACTGAGAGAAATCAAGCCTGGTCTTAAGGAAAATAGTAGGAACAGTTTTGAATAGTGATCCTAAAAGGCAAAGCCACAACTGTATTACTGTACTGTAACAGAACTGATAATCTTTCAAATTAATATGTTAAGTCTGTTCGAAATGTATAAAAAAAATCAGACAGCATTTACTGTATTTTGGACCCTACATTTTAAAAAATGATTCTGCAAAACTTTCCTTGCACATATTTTCTTGGTAAGAACACCAAAACAAAAGCCATAAAAGTTTCTGAAGCAAAGGATAAATGAGCAAAAGTGGTTAAAAAAAAAAAATCTTCATTTTATCCCTTGCAAATGACATCCATGATTTCCAGCACCACTGTTCACATCCACGACATGTACTGAATCCCAAAAGCCCAATGCAGCATGACCAGCTCCACTGAGCAGCGGCGGTCTCCCTCACCTGCCCAGCATAGTGCTCTATCTCTTGTGCTCTGCTCTGATACCAATCCATAACCTTCTCGACTGCAAGCGGCGTGGTCCTGTACTTCAGTAACTCGGGCTGTGCGGCATACAAAAATTCACTTTCATCTTGGAGACTTGGCTCAACAACCATTCTGCAAAGCACAAGAGAACAAGTAATAACTGATTGGAATGCTGGAAGAAATTATTTTAAAAGACAAAGGGACACAGATGGAAGGGCAGCAGGTTATGTAGACAGGGAGTGTGTGTGTGTGTTTGTGTGTGTGTGTATACTTATAGGTTAAATAAGAGTTTGGGAGACTTATCTTCCCACTGGTTTTCCCAATTTGAAAAATCAGATGGCTAATAAAACAACTATGCCATAAATAAATCAAATAAGTATTAACAAATTCAAAATCACCCTGGAAAGCTCTTACAAAATGCACACTGCTGGGTGCCCACCGCAGGCCCACTCAATCAAAATCCTTCATGCTGGCCAGCCATGTCTGGTTTAGGAAATTTCTCTAGGTGATTCCAATTTGAAGTGGAATTAAGAAATCTTATTTTCAATGTTTGTAAAAATAAGAGGAAACACTGAATTTATGTTGATAATACACATCTATTTGGTGCCAACTACATCGCACTGAACGGACATTTGAACAGCACAGGACTACTATACCATTCCCCATCAGTTGTGAAGAATAAGCAACCTTATACTTGAGCATATGGGAATAACCTAATAAGGATTACAAATTAGGAGTTATAAGGATGATCATGATCAAATGCCTTCCAGGGGTAAGGACTGAAAGAATCAAAAAGTAACTTAGACTTCTCAGATGGACCTAAGGAAAATCCTGTCTTCCTTTAGGGACAATCACTTATTTAAAGCAAGTTAGTAGTACATGGTGGCTGATTATTATAAGGCAGTGAGCTTTGCAGTTTGCACTGAATCTGAAACACAATCCCCTCACTGAAGCTGTGAAACCTCCTGCAAGTTACTCAACTAAAATTACCCTAAGATTCCTTGTATTCATTAAAGAGAAATGGGACTAATAAAAATCAAAGTAACATAGGTAATGTACACAGAGAACACTGCCTGGCACAAATCAGATGCTTAATTTTGTTTAGGTTTTTATTGAAACTTCTATCGATTGTGTTTAATCAGACACAAATTCCAAAAATATTTAGACATTTTATCCACATGCCTGAGACACCCTATTGTGCTTATACGTGACACCACATTAAGGCTCCATATACATGAGATGGTCCTTAATTAACTAGTCCCCCAGTGTCATTAACGTCTTTACCAAGGACCTTTCCCACCACCACCACACAAAGCCACATCACTCCTCAGGCATCTTGTAAATCTGCCCCATTGCAGCAGGGGAAAAATAGCCACCAGCAACTGAGTTCCTTTGCTGCTCTTTTTCTCGGTCCTTACACCCATTTCCCTCTCAGCACTACTTGACAGGATTTAAGTGCTCTTAAATGCTTCCCTTTCATTCCAGCTTACTATACAATCAGAATTCCCCTCATCTTTCTGGCTGCTCCCTTTCGGTCACCTCTCAGAATGCTTTCCTCTATGCAACATTAACTCAAGCCCTTCCAAATGCTCAGTCCAGCTCTTCTCTCCTCCCCCCTCTGTACTTTCAAGCTCTCCCCTTCGACTCTACAACATAAATGACCACCACTACGGTCTTTTCACCCTTGGCCTAGACTTCACTTAGAAGCTTCCAAATCTTCATACTATTTGCTCTTAGGTGTTCTATAGGCCCTTCCCATGCAACAAACTCAAAATTAAATTCATAA
>PVLC010029335.1:0-20048 GCA_004027655.1 Graphiurus murinus
ACACACACACACACACACACACACACACACACACACACACTTGATACAGGAGATGTGGTATTGGGCCCTTGCAGGGCAAGCATCTGAACTTGAGAACTGTGCATGCAGCTGGGTACCCTGAAGGGGTTTCACTTTCAATAATAAAGTTGGGTTAGGAAAAGAAAACCCCATCTTCATCAGGAAAACAAGAAAATCTGTCTCTGAAAAGGGCAGAGGGACGTTTCCCCTGAGAAACTATAACTGTTGGCTATTCTCAAATGGGTCTAGTCTAGGGCGATCTGGCTGTGACATCTGTCACCCCATTGATCACCAGGGTTGATTAGGCTGATCTGGCTGGCTAGGCGGGTGTCCCCTTCCTCCCTCACCGCTCCATGTGCGTCCCTCCCGAAGCTACAACCTTCCCGGAATAGAGGAGGACTGGTCTTCGGTCAAGGGTATAGGAGTAGCTGCACTCCCCTGCTAGAACCTTCAAACAAGCTCTCAAATGGGTCTAGTCTCAAATTTGTACTTCCTAGAAGGTCCAGGAAACCCCAAACAAGGGAACTAAGTTAAAATGATCCTCAAAATTTTAAAATCAATGTATTCACCATGTTAACAAACTAAAGAAAAAAAATACCTATACGATTATCTCAATAAATGCAGGAAAAGCACTTGACAAAATCCATAGTCTTTCAAAAGAGAGGAAAAAACCCTCTCGGCAACATAAGAATAAAAATTGCCTAACTAGATAAGAAAAATTTACTGAGAAAGAAAGAGGTGGGGGAAGGAGAGAGGAAAGAGAAAGGATATGACAGCTAACATCACTCCTAATGGGAAAAGATTAAATGTTCTCCCCATGAGAAGTCAGGGACATTCTCTTTCATAACTCCTATTCGAAATTGTATTGAAAGTTCCAAACAATGCAACAGGACATAATAAAAAAGGGGGAGGGGTGAGGTGGACATAAGAAGGACATGATATTGGAAAGGAAGAAATGGAACTGTATTCACGGATGGCATGATTTTCTATGTAGAGAAATTTGATCTATGAAACAAAAAACTTCTAGGACTAATAAGTGATTTATCAAGTATCAGGAGAAAGGGTACTTAAAAATGTATTATAACCTTATACATTGGCAATGAAAATAGAGAATTTTTAAAATATCATTTAAATGTCACCAAAAATATCTTACGTATAAATATAACAAAATGCATGCAAAATCTGAAAGCTGGAAACTATAAAACACCAATAAAAGAAATAAAAAAACTAAATAAATAGATATAGCATTTTAATGGAATGGAAGATGTGATATTGCTAAATTTTCCCAAATAGATCTATAGATTCAGTGTGATTTCCTTCAAAATATCAGATAATATTATGGCAAATTTACCATAAGATACCAGATATTATTCTAAAACTAATATGTGAAGGAAAGGGAACTAGATTAGTCAATTTGAAATAGAAAAGTTGGAGGGCTCATGCTACCTGAACTAAGATATACTATAAAGATTTTATATTACTATAAATCATATAAATTGGCATACTATCAAGGTATTATGTTACTAGCGGTTGTATAGATATGTTAGTGGATCAGCATAGGGAGTCCAGAAATACTCCATACAAATATAGTCAACTGATTTTTACCAAGTTACAAAAATAATTCGATGGAGAGAGGATATTCTTTAAAAAAAAAATGATACTGGAAAGAATTGGATTTTCATGTGCCAAAAAAAGAACCTCTATTATATAGCATGTAATAGTTAGCTCAAAAATGCTCAGATGTAAAACATAAATTAATACTTCTATATGAAATATCTGAGAAAGTCATTATGACCTTGAGGTCATAAAGGGGTCTTTAGACAAACAATTAAAAGGCCACTTACAATTAAAAAATTGACAACTTGAACTTATTAAAATTTAGAACTTTTTTTCATGGTTAAAAGAATTTTAAAAACTCATAAGAGAAAAGTATTTGCAAATTACATTTCTGACATAGTATAGCTAAAATACATAAAGAACTGTCAGCACTCAATAAGAAAAGAAGCGATCCATTTTTAAAACAAGAGCACTTCTACTTCAATCCAAAATGGTATTATAGGAACTAGTCTACCCCCTACACACACACACACACACACACACACACACACACACACACACACACGTAAAAGGACAAAACATAAGTAAGCAAAAAATTTTTAAATAATGGTTTTCAAGACTCTGGATATCAATCTGGCAATGAAGACAGAGATCCCTGAGCAATGGGAACAAAAATGATCCTCATGATTTCTCTAGCTTACATTTGGACTGTCCAGGCATTTGGCACAGGGAGAGAGAACTCAGGTGGTATCCAACAGATGGCCTAAGGAGACAGAGTTGAGAGTCCAAGGAGACCAACATTAAATCTAGAGTTTGCAATACCCAAGTGCAGAAGCACACAACTTGGCTATTGTGAATTGTGCTGCTATAAACATGGGTATACATATATTACTGTAGTTCTCTGATTTAGGCCCTTTTGAGGTGTTGTATAGCTGAATGATATGGTGGATCCATTCCCAGCTTTCTGAGGAATTGCCACACTGATCTTCAAAGCAGTGGAACTAGTTTGCAATTCCACCAACGGTGTAGAAGAGATCCTATCTCCCCACATCCTCACCAACATTTATTCTTATTTGACTTCTTGATGATTGCCATCTTTATTGGGGTTAGATGGAATCTCAGAGTAGTTTTGATACGCATCTCCCTGGTTGCTAATGATGTTGAACATTTTTTCATGTATGGGGCATTTGTATCTCCTCTTTTGTGTAAGTGTCTATTCAATTCAGTTGCCCATTTCTTGACTGGGCTATTTTTTTTAGTATAATGTCTTTTAAGTTCTTCATATATTATAGATATCAGTCCTCTATCAGAAGGATAGCTGGCAAATATCTTCTTCCATTCCATAGGCTTTCTCTTTAGACTCTTGATGGTTTCCTTTGATGTGCAGAAACTGTTTAGTTTGATGTCACCCCTTAATTAATTCTTGTTTTAATTTCTGAGCTTTGGAGGTCTTATTGAGGAAGTTTCCATCTGTGTCTATCTGTTGGAGTGTTGAATCTATTCCCTCCTCTAGGAGCTCCACAGTATCCGGTCTAACTTCTAGGACTTTGATTTATCTCAAATTGACTCCTCTGCAGGGTGAGAGGTAAGGATTTAGTTCCATTTTTCTTCTAATGGATAATCAGTTTTCCCAACACCATTCATTAAAAAGGCTGTCTTTTCTCCAACATATGTGTCTGGCACCTTTGTTGAAAATCAATTGGCTATAAGTGTGTGCAATTGTTTCTGTATCTTCTATTCTGTTCCATTAGTCTATGTGTCTGTTTTTGTGCCAATACCATGCTGTGTTTATTACTATAGCTCTGTAATATAATTTGAAGTCAGGAATTGTGATGCCTCCTGCATGGTTCTTATTGCTGAGAATTGCTTTGGCTATTCTGAGTCTTTTGTTTCTCCATATGAAATTTATGGCTAATTTTCAAGGTCTATGAAGAATGACACTGATATTTTGATAAGGTTTCTGTTGACTCTCTAGACCACTTTTGTTAGAATAACCATTTTGAAAATATTTATTCTGCCTATCTAAGAGCATGACAGATCTGGAAAGAACACTTAAGCATTAAAATTAAAGGGGTCAGGAATTACAGACAAAATTAATGAGAGGAGATCAACATCTAGATATATCTAGATGAAATTTTTGAATTTCAAGAATAAAAAATACTAGAAGCATCTAGGCAGAAAAAAGAAGCTACTTACCAAGGAAAAAATTCTTAGGGAACCTCAAGCTTTTCTGCACAGAGAAAACTCTATAGAGATTTTATGGGAGACAAAATATAAGAATGTCATGTCCAAATCAGTTAGTAATTGTGTGTGAACCTAACAAAAATATTCTTAATAATTCAAGGGCTCAGGAATTATACAAACCATGAATTCTTCATGCATTTCATAGTCAAATATATTTCAGCTCTCTAAGAGATCAATAGAAACCAAGTCATGGTGTAAGAGTTGAAGGCGAACAAAGTTTCCTATAATATGTAGAGCTAAATCCAAGTAATTTTGAGTAAAACTTAAGCTATGTCAATAATAAAATTTGCCAAGTGAATTCATATTGTAAAAGTTTAATATTATAGCTCTGAAGTCATAATAAACAAAAAAATAATAAAACAGAGAAGAGAAATAAAGAAATGCTTTAAGTTTCTCCTGCAGCAGGGAGAGAAGAGATGCATCGACTTGGATCAGTTGTGATGACTTTAAAATACAAGTAGGATTTCCTATTTCATCTCCAATGTTTTAAAGAACTTGGACATTGTCGAGAGTCATCTTAAAACCTACACTGAGATTAACATCTTGGACTAGCTCAAGCTGAGTACACAGTATTTGGCTTGGTGCGATTTGTCCGAAAGTAGACAAATTCCAAGGGACCAGATGGAATCAATAGAGTGCTGTCTTTGATGTCTTCTCTATGCAGTGATGTTTAACTCTTTCTCCCTTTAAATTTGTCACATGACTGCTTCACTAACTTTCCTTATCTTGACCTGTAACAATTTGCTGGCTTCTGTGTTTGGTTAACTTTTATGATGCCTTGGTTAAAGTTTCTATAAAAGTAAAGTCCTGGTTGTAGGAGATTCAGGAGGAGAGTTGCCTTAATCCTTTCCAACTTCCCCAATTATTATAAATATAATTTTCTCTATATCATCATTCCTGACTCTGTTACACTCATTTTCATGTGAAAGACTTCTTTTTGGAAGCTGCCTGGAGCAGCAACCTCCCATCGCGGGACTATGCAACAAGTAGCAGCATCTGCTATAAGTGGCTTTCCAACATGGGACAGGAAAGCTCAGAGTTCTGGTGAGTCGTTAGCATCCCTTTAACTGCCAAGGTCACAGCTTGAATTTTTTTTTTTTTTTTTTTGAGGTTGGGTAACAATAGGAAATAATTTTACTCGTAAGTCACATCAATGTAATTTGCTTTGCTGCTTGATAAAGCATGGGGGAGCTTCTGTCAAGCAGCAGACTATAAAAAAATGTTAAATTGGGTTGTAGAAGTCTGTCCTTGGTTCCGAGATGAAGGAATATTGGATCCTGAGGTGTGGTATCAGGTAGGTCAAACTTTGAAGTAATATCAACGTCAAGCAAAGAAGGTACCAGTAACTGTCTTTTATACTTGGACTCTTATTAAGGCTTGTTTAGAACCTTTTCACAAAACCCAAACTTTCCTTGTTATTAACAAAGAGATCCCTCAAAATGAGTACACCATGCCACCACTCAGCCTTCAGCGCCTCCTGAGCCAACTGCAGGAAAAAAATTTAAAGTGCGGATAGCAGTACTTTTTTTTCCTCCACCAACTCAGTGGTCTCCCAATAATCCTTTTAAAGATGATTTTATTCCTTTTACTCCATTATACATGGCTATCAAAAGGGGGATTAAATTCAGGACAAGGTGATGGAGATCCTATTTTCCAACAAATCATGTCTGTCTATCCTGTTAGGCAGAGTCCTTCACCTAATAATACACCGCAACTATTAAGTACTTTTGAGTTCAAATTATTAAAGGCTCTTAGAGATAGTTGTAGAGAAAAATGGAATTCAAGCCCCATTTACCTGGGCAATCTTAGATAACTTTCATGAAGTTACCTTAACTACTGGAGGAGGATATTTACAGTGAACAACAGCCTGAGGAGATTTTTGTCAAGAGATAGCACAATGTAATTGTACTGTTAATACGCCCCTTCCTACTAACCTTGAAATGTTAACTGGAACTGGAGCATATGAAAGTTTAGATGCCCAAACTGCATTGCCTCAACAAACTTATGGACAAACCTCTGTGGCTTCCCAGAGAGCCCAGCTGTCCTTGACAGAGCCAGGCAAAACCACTCGGTCCGTTACTAAAATCATGCAAGGACCTACGGAACATTTACAGACGTTTAAGATCCGTTAACTAAAGTGGTTAAGCATCAGGTTACCCATGCCCAAGCTGGTGAGTGACATTTTAATTAAACAATTGGCTTTTGACAATGCTAATCAGGATGTTAACAATGCCCTTTCTTCTGTAAGAGGTAAAATTTTGTCTGCTTATATTCAGTTGATTCAGACAGAGCAGAACGACATACGCAATCTGTTTACATGCAGCCCTGGGTCAAGTCCTTAAACAACATACTCCACAAAACAATGTACTAGTTTTAAATCAAGGGTTAATGTTACCACTGCTCCTAAACCTCCTAAAGAATGCCCTTGTTGTAAAAAGGTGAAACACTGGGCCAAGCAAAGCCACTCTAATAATCACATCGCTCGGCCAACAACTGCCGGAAGCTCGAGATTAGATTTGCCTGTAAGCACAGACATAATTATCACCCGTGCTCAAAATAATGTCCGGCTTTTAAAATATGATGAAAAATATCTCAAATTTTTTAAAAAGTTTAAATCGTGCCATCCATAAAAACAATCCCTAGAGTGCATATTAGATAAATAGAAGGCAAAACAAACAAACAAAAAAAAAACCCTGAGGAAAAATTAGTTTTTATTATCCAGTTTGGCCCTAATGTAAATTTAAAAAATCAAGCTTTGTTCTAAAAAATAATAACAAAATCTAAATATTTGGGTCCCCCTGATGTCTGGTGTACAGTCTTCCTCAAGGCAACAAGTGGCCACCTAAGTCATTGATTTAGCGTCAGCCGTGGCTGGGGGTCTCAGCCTCAGACACCCCTGCTGCCCAGGCTTTCAGATTTGTGTCCATCTGGTAGTCTGTTGCTCACTGGCACAGGACAAATATCTATAATAGGCTGTGTTTTAAAATCTAAAACTTTAAATATCTAGTAAAATTCTTAGTACTCTGTCAGCAAAAAGAAGATGCTTGGCCAGTTAAAACTATCAAATATTTGTTTTCTGTCTCTTTTTATGTATGTTGTATGTTTGTATGTCTAGGTGTATTATCTGTTTATGGTACCAAAATCAGATTTCAAATAAATTATCACTCATAATTTAAATAAAATAATAACAACAAAAAACAACTAAAATGGATCCAAATATCTTTCAGTTCACATGATTTAAATTCATTTCTTTTTTTTTTTATTGGTGCATTAATCATACATCTTAATGAGGTACAAGCTGGTAAAGGCATACATGCACACAGAACTCATTTAACCCTTTCCCAATTCCCACCCCACTCCCTTGCCCTCCCTCCTTCTCATGTTCAGTTTAGTGACTGACTTTGATTTGTTTGAGAACGTACATCATGTGCATTAGGACGTTTCCCTCTCCCTCCTCCCATCCCCTTCATTAGGTCACCTTCTTTGCTCATCTAAGATTTCTCCTTCTTTGTCCAGAGTCTTTCCTATGACTTACTTTCTCCCTAGCTTCTGCATATTAAGGAGAGCATATGATTTTTTACTTTTTGTGACTGACTAATTTCACTTAACATAATATTTTTCAGTTCCGTCCATTTCCCTGCAAATGACATGATTTTGTTCTTTATGGCTGAGTAAAATTCCATTGTGTACATATCCCATAGTTTTTTTAATACTTTCATCTGTTGGTGGACATCTTGGCTGGTTCCACAGTTTGGCAATTGTGAATTGTGCAGCTATAAACAATTAGGTTAAGGTTCTTGATAGTTTCCTTTGCTACACCGAAGCTCTTCAGTTTAATACAATCCCACCTATTGATCTTTCTTTGAATTTCTTGTGCCTTTGTATTCTTGTTGAAAAAGTTTTTACCTGTGCCTATGTGTTGACTTGTTGGACCTATGCCCTCTTTAAGTAGCTGCAAGATCTCCAGTCTGATTTCCAGATCTTTAATCCATCTTGAATTGAATCTTGTGCAGGGTGAGAAAGTGGGGTTTATTTCAATTTTTCTGCATATGTTTAACCAGTTTTGCCAACACCATTTGTTAAAGAGGCTATCTTTTCCAGTGTTTGCTTTTGGCCCTTTTGTCAAAAATCAATTGGCTGTAAGTGTGCAGATTTGTTTCTGAGTCTTCTATTCTGCTCCATTAATCTATGTGTCTGTTTTTGTGCCAATACCATGCTGTTTTGGTTTTGTAATATAATTTGAAGTCAGATATTGTGATGCCTCCTGTAGTATAGTTTGTAGTATAGTGTGAAGTCAGGTATTGTGATGTTCTTGCTGCTAAGAACTACTTTGGCCATTCTGGGTTTTTTTTTTGTTGTTGTTGTTCCAAATGAATTTAAGGACTGATTTTTCTCTGGTTGTGAGAAATGACCTTGGTAATTTAATGTGTATTGCATTGAATCTGTAGATTATTTTTGGGAGAATGGCCATTTTGATATTTATTTTGCCTATCCAAGAGCATGGAAGATCCTTCCATATTCTAAAGTCTTTTTTGATTTCTTTTTTCAATGTTTTATAATTTTCCTTATAGAGGTCTTTTACTTCCTTGGTTAGGTTTATTCCTAAGTCTTTTGCTTTTTTGGGAGGATATTGTGAGTGGAAGTTTTTTTCTGGAATTCTTTTTCAGTGCATTTATGGTTGGTATACAGGAAAGCTTCTGATTTTTTAAGATTAATTTTGTATCCAGACACCTTGCTGATTTGTTGATCAATTATATAAGCCTTTTGGTTGAGTTAGTTGGGTCTTCTAAGTATAGTATCGTGTCATCTGCAAATAGGGACAGTTTTATTTCTTCCCTTCTTATTTGTACTCCTTTGATTTCCTTCTCTTTCCTTATTACTCTGGCTAGAGTCTCAAGTACTGTATTGAAAAGAAGTGGTAATAGTGGACATCCTTGTCTTGTTTCTGTTTTTAGTGAGAACTTCTGCAGTTTTTCCCCATTTAATATGATGTTGGCTGTGAGCCTATTGTATATTGCCTTTATGATGTTGATATTTTTGACTCAATTTAGGAAAGTTGTAGTGTCTAGAAATTTGTTGATTTCTTCTATATTTTATATTGTGTTGGAGTATAGTTTTTCAAAGTAGTTTCTGATAATCCTCTGGATTTCTACACTGTTGGAAGTAATATCACCTTTTTCTTTTCTTATTTTAGTAATTTGGGTTCATTATTTCTTTCTTTTGGTTAGGTTGGCTACCGGTTTATCTATTTTGTTTATTTTTTCAAGGAACTGGCTTTTGATTTTGTAGTTTTCTGTATTTTTTATTATCTATTTCATTGATTTTTGCTCTGATTTTAATAATTTCCTGTCTTATACTGGCTTTGGAGTTAGACTGTTCCTGTTTTCCAAGGGCTTTGAGCTGTGTCATTAGGTTATTTATTTGGTGATTTTCCTCTTAGTACTGCCTTCAAGGTGTTCCAGAGGTTTTGATATGTTGTGTCTCTGTTTTCATTTGTTTCTAGGAATTTATTAATTTCTCCCCTTCTTCTATGACCCATTTGTCATTCAGCAGTGTAGTATTCAGTCTCCATGTATTTATGTGGTTACGCTGGGTCTTCTTATAGTTGATTTCTAATTTCATTCTATTGTAGTCTGAAAAGATGCAGAGGATTATGTTACATTTTTTGAATTTGCTGCCCAGGATGTGATCTATTTTGGAGAAGGTTCTGTGAGCAACTAAGAAAAATGTGAATTCAGCTGTAGTTGAGTGAAATATTCTGTATGTGTGTAATAGGTTCATTTGGGTTATGATGTTATTTAGGTCTGAGGCATCTTTACTGACCTACTGTCTGGAAGATTGGTCTAATGGTGTGAGAGGTGTGTTGAAGTCTCCCAATATTATTGTATTGGGATCCTGGCTTTCATGACTTTGTTTGGGAGTTACAGAGTGATTCTAATTGGTTTGCCTCTGAATGTCACTGGTTTTTAATTTCATCACCTTTAAGATTCTCTCCTTGGCCTCTATATTAGTCAGTTTGGTTATTATGTGGTATGATGAATCTTTTTTCTTACGTTGTCTAAAGTGGGTTCTATATGTTTCCTGTACCTGTGTATCAATCTCTTTTTCTATATTTGGTAAATTTCTGATATTACTTCTTGAAAAAATGATTGATTCCTTTGGTTTCATCTTCTATTCCCTCTTCTATGTCTATTATTTTTAGGTTAGCTCTTTTAAAATTGGCCCAGATCTCTTTGATGTCCAATTCATGCTGTTGAATTTTTTCTAAATTATATACTATGTGTTCATTTTTGGATTGATCATCTTCTAAGAGTGAGGTTCTATTTTCCATGTGGTCTAGCCTACTGTTTATAGTGTGTATAGATCCCTTTACTTCAATTATTACATCCTTCACATTCTTCACTTCCTTAGAGGCTTCTTTTTGATTCCTGTTCAGGGTGTCAGATTCTTTGTTTATTTGTTCCTTCATTTCTTTCAGGCTCTCTCTGAATTCTTTTTGGAAGTCCTGTATCATTTCTACTATTAAAGATCTGAATTGTCCTTCTGCCAATCTCTGTAATTCCGTGTTGGTGAGTTCCGTTATTGTGGGGTTGTGGGAGCTCATTGTTTCCTTGCTATTCTTCCTTCCCATGATTTCCATTTCCTTAAGTTTATATCTTTGTTGCTTTTGCTAGTTTTCTCTCAGTCTGTAGATTTCTTGTATCATTTTTCTCTCTTTCTGTATGGTATCTTATTATGGAGATACTTACCACTTGGTATGCCTTATAAGTATGCCATATGGTAGAGGCTATTCTCTGTTCTCTGTTGTGTATTTATCACCCTTTGATACCAGCCTTGAAAACTGTTTCTGCTATCACCCTACTGTTCTTCTACCTGTGGGTCATCAGTACTGAGTTGCAGCTACTCTGGGGCTCTTTCTGCCTGCTGCAATGGTAATGTTGATGGGTTTCAGGCATTAAGGTCCAGGCTCCTGTCTGTCACCTCCGTTATAGGGAGTCAACTCAGAAGTGTGAGCAAAATAGCTTGTGCCCTATGCATTTTTAAGCCTTGATGTGGGAGGTGTTGGGTGATTCCTTGTGTCAGCTGTGGTTCATTTATCCTTGGTGTCTGGCAGTCCTTTTTGGTGGTTCACCTCTCTGATCCAATCTCAACAGTAGGAATTTAGAGGTTTCAACTGGTATATACAAGGGTAAGTTGTGTTGAATGGTGAAGATGGGAGGGGGGGAGAGCCTGAGAGATGGGTGCAGGATTAGGGTAGAGGATATAATCAAACAGAATGAGAGTTTGAGTGTAGTAAGGTAGTACATGGTAGAGAGAGTGAATATGTAGGAAGATTCTAGTAGTCAGTGTATTTAGATATAGTGATATGAAATGGATTTACTATAGGACAAAGAAAAAGAAAAAAAAGATTGAAGAGATTAAAGTAGATTGGAAAAGGGGAAATTTGTGAAAGGAATGGGGAAGAGAGCAAACAAACAAACATAAATAAGAAAACGACCAAACAAGCATACAAAAAAAAAAAAAAAAAACCCTGCAAATATACAAGTACAGAGCAGACTTGGCCTCTGCAGTCCTCTTGGAGCTGCATGGATATTTTCAGCTGTTTAACGTCTACTTACTATAGTAGGTTTTCAAACATGTTCCAAGCCTTCTCATTTGCTCAGTAACCTATAGTAGTGATGTCAATGTGTTGCCCCATGTTTTAGTTTCCTGCAGTGATTCACACCTTGGCCTGATGTCTCTGTCAGTGCCGGCTTCTATTGCCACTTGTGCCTCTCCCACTGCATGCTTGAGTCTCTGAGCTCTCCACAGGGCCTGTCCCTGTGGCATTCTTTGTCTATGCAGGCAGCAAGTGTCACTGGGGCTGGACTCAGTGTAAGTCTGGGGCTCTGTGCTTTCCACAGACTCTGTCTGCATCTCTCTCTCTCTCTCTCTGCCTACACAGGTGGTGAGTCCAGTGTAATCACAGGGCAATATTTTAATAAGAGGGGTAAAGAGAAAAATGCTTCTAGATGGAAAAGGATTTTGCATGGCAGTAATTTTGTTTGATATGACTGAGTTATAAAGAAAAAGATGAGAACAAAATTTAAAAATTAAAGTTTCAGAGGATTTGAGGAAGTTAGAGATAAGTTGTAAAAAATAAGACTTAAAAGTTGCATATGTAATTAAGATTGGTTAAAACTAAAAGAAATTATTTAAAAGGTTTTCTAAAAATTACACTTATTTCTTTGATTCTATGTTTAAAACAGATTTTCTTAAGATTTAATCTGTTCTTGATAAAATCTTACAAAATACTAGCCTAAGAGAAAATATCTTTTTCACATTTTATTAAGGCAGTTTCCTGTGTTTTCTTAAAACAGAAAGGTTTCTTGATCTAGGTAACAATTTACTAAGAACTAATTTTAAACAAAAATTTTACATCTTTATCAAGATACTCTCTTGGTTAGACCCCTGATCACTGTATTTTAGCAGAATCAGAGTTTTACATCCTGTTAAAATGTTACAAGTTAAAAGATCCTGTTACAGGTTGAGAGATTCTAAAGTGATTTTCTTGCCTATCTGCTCAGTAAACATTCAAACAAAAAGCACAAATAAGAAATACAAGAGATTTATTAGCTGCCCTTCTCATGTTTCAGCTTAGTGATACCGTGTTGTTTCTCTGCCCCTTTTGCACAGAGGAAGGGATCTAAGTAAGCAAAAGTTTGCAGGTAAAATTCCAGTCCATTCCATCTGACCCCATACTAACAAAAATAAATTAACAACTATTACTTTGGGCCACTATAGATTTAACATCCTGTATATTCATAACTATAAATGTGCTATGCATCTGAAGTCTATCTAAATGTTTAATAAATGCTTACAACATTAAATATATGGATTTTATATACATACAAGGTAATCAATAAGTAATCTCTTCATATAGTGCATTATATCTGATATTTAATACCTTTCAAAAAATCTTTGTCATTTAAAAATCTGGCTTACATCTCTTTTGTTTGACCAAATCCTATCAGCTAATAATCCTGTTTCAATCTTCATCAGTAGTCTTTAAACTTAGAAATGGTCTAGAGCTAGTCAAATTTTTGTCAATGGTGTTAACCTACATAAAGTTATAATCATAGTTATCTTACTAAGCAATAAATTCTGAATTTCACTCCAATAAAAGAGTTACTAATATAATACAACTGTGATGCTAATTATTACTTCTTTATAAGTTAAAAATAATTTTTTCTAAGTATCTTCTAACATGCTAAGCTTGGGAGGAACAGTTTGCCAAGCTGATGTCCCTTAAACAAAAACTGTTAATAGTAATACACCTTTTTTAAGACTTATACTTATGTATAACTAATTATATTGTGACTATTTTTAAAAAAGGATAACCAAAAGTACTAAACATTTGGCATTTCAAATCATGCCACTCTAATTAAAATTGGGTATTAATAATAATTTTATATAAAAAGTCAAATTTAACTAAAAAATTTGTTTATATCATCAGATATTAAAACCACTATACAAATTGGATTTGGTTTTGTCTCTAACAATTTTATTTTATAACTTCCTTGCATATCTTTATAATTGTTGTCTATTAACATTAAACGTATACAACTTCCAGCAATCCTTTATCAGCCATTACCTAAAAAAAAAAAAACAAAACTATATTATTAGCACCAATTTAAAAATCTCTTCTAAAACAAAGAAGGGCAAATATGGGGTCATGCTTTCCCTTAGGATTCTCTTATTACTCTTAAAATTTTTTTCTTTCCACTTGGTGAAGATTCTCTTACAGTGTCTCAGAGACATGCAATGAAAACTCATTCACCTACCCAACTTATTCCTCAGGTCTTTTAAAAAAGATCTCTTGGGTGGAAAATGAAAAAATCCCTTTCCATTAATGACTCTTGGAAGAGAATAGGCTTATGTGAAACACAACGATGTTTGTGTTTGAATTCCAGGTAAAAATGTCAAACCATAAGAAACAGAAAACTCAGAAGATGTACTACCCAGAAGGCTAAATCAGAATTGGATAAATTGGGTTAATCACAACCTAGAACTCCAGGAAACATATTTCTAATTATGTTGGCTGTTGTCTGGTTTGACATGCCATCTACCATTCACTTAAACAATACTGCATATTTACCAGAACCACTTCTCAGCACAGGAGATAGTCTCAATATGGGTATAATCTAGATGGATTCCTTTGTGTGTTTCATGGAACATTACAGAATATTTTCAACTCAGTTTGCCTCACAATTAATTTTTCTTACTGGTTTCAGTTCTGATGCATCTCAACGGGTTAATGCCACATAATTAACTACCTGGCTTTTGTGTGCCCAGAAAAGACAGTGGGATCCATCAGATGAGTTATTAAGATAGTCCAAGTGTGTAATAGCCCACCCTCAAAAGATGACTATAGCGAGGAAAGAGATTATTGATTGGAGACCCCATGAGGGAGATTTTAGATGGTTTTAATTGCACTGTAGGTTTAGAATATAGAGATAACTGGGACTCTGCAGTGATTATTACGAAATTAAATTGAAATAGTATATAGTACAACAATATCATTTGGGATAATGTTATTGGTGGTATAATTTTTAAAAAAGATCTGTTACAGCGTGAATACCAGTTATGTGTAAAGAACTCTGACAGTAGATGCCCTCATGCAGGAACTTTTATCACACTTATGAAAAAGAACTAAGAGGCTTATCTAGTGACTGAATGCTGGGATATGACTCTGGATAGCTGGAATTCCTGCCAGAGCCTGTGCTGCCACCACCTGTGCTGCTGCTGTGACTCTTCACCATTCAATTCAAACTGCTAAATATTTAGAGTACTTACAAAAGAACTATATGGAAACTTGGCAGACTCAGATTCATATCACCCAAAAAATCCTTGGAGAAATGAGATAGTTAAAAGACTCTGTGATTTGGACTGGAAAATAATTATAGGACTCACAATGGCCACAATGTTTATAAATGTCATTATAATGTTACTAAATATTGTGTAGCAAAAATGCCTTAAAATTATATTATTACAGTATGGTAGCATGTTAAAAATAATTTACTAAGGTTAGATCCTTTTCATAATGTTTCATTAGATATACTAAAATTATAGTCTCAGGTTCTAGCCATGACTACTGCTAAAGCCCCAACCTTTACAGACACTAAAATCTGGAAATGCCTGGCTGATAATATTTCTAGTCTTAACCCTTTTAAATATTTTTCTGCTCATGTATGGGACTGCTTGGTTTGAGTGTTCTGGCTGTAATAATACTTGTTATTCTTTGTACAGTCTGCAAAATCAGATGGAAACAATTGATGTTTCACAAATGAAAAGTTCCAAAGTTAATTTTACTGACCTTGTCTCTAAAACTAATGAGAGGAAATGTTGATAGTCACTAGAACTGCACACCGAGATTAACATCTTGGACTGACTCAAACTGAGCATGTAGTAGTTCATTACTCCTCTCCATCTGCCCCAATTATTAAATATACTTTTATCCATATTATCATATCTGACTCTGCTATAATCATTTTCATTTGAGAGACTTTTGTTTTGTTTTGTTTTGTTTGGTAGCTGCCTGGAGCAGCAACCTTCCTTGGCAGGACCATGGAGTAAGTAGCATCTTCTATGGGACACCATCACTTGCATTAGTTAAGATTCTGCAGAGAAACCAATAGCGTGTGTGTGTGTGTGTGTGTGTGTAGAAGAAGATCTATTATAAAGTGTTGGCTCATATGATCATTTGGAAGTTTGAAAATCTTCTAGTTAAGTTGGTATATTGGAGACACAGGAGATCAGAAGGTGTAGTTTAATTCTGAAGACCAGCAGGTAGCGACCCAGGAAGAGCTAATGGTTTTTTTGTTTTGTTTTGTTTTTTGCAGTACTGGGGATTGAACTCAGGGGCATTCTTCTACCTCCGAGCTATACCCCCAGTCCTATTTTGTATTCTTTATTTTGAAACAGGGTCTCACTAAGTTGCGGAATGCCTCACTAGGTAGCCGAGGCTGGCCGCGAACCCGGATCCTCCGGTCTCTGCCTCCCAAATGCTGGGATTATAAGTGTGTGCCACCACGCCTGGCTGAGCTAATGTTTTAATATAAGACAGAAGACAGCAAAAACCAGTAACAGATCAAGTAGGCAGAAAACCAGTAAGAATATAGTTGACTTGAACAACACTGTCAATCAAGTTGAACTAACTGACAATTATAGTATACTCTATTAAAAAAAAAAAAGGTCAGTATGCACATTCTTCTCAAGTTGTCATGGAATATTCACTGAGATACAGTTCTCAGTTATAGAACATACTTAAATCAATTTTAAAATAGAAATCATATAAATAATGTTCCTAGTTCACAATACGATTAAACTAGAATATCAATAGCAGAAAGATAGATTGGACTTCCTCAAATATCTCCAAAATGACACATGAATTAAAGAAGAAGTCCCAAAGTTACTTATAAAAATTTGAACTAAGTGAAAATGAAACCTGATCAAATTTGTGGGGTGCAGCAAAAGCAGTGCTTAGAAGAGAATATACAGCATTAAATGCATATACTAGAAAAGAATAATACATCTAGGTGTGGTGGTGCACACCTGTAATCCCAGTACTTGGAAGGCTGAGACAAGAGTGTCACAGGTTTGAGGCCAGCCCCAGCAACTTAGTGAGGCCCTCTGCAACAGTAGAAGAGTGCTGAGGGTAGAATGCCCCTGAGTTTAATAATAAAAAAAAAATCACTCTGAAATCAATAACCCAAGCTCAAACATTAGGAAACTACAGGAAAAAAAAGAGAACACTTTAAGCAAACAGGAGACAGAAATTATTAAAAATTAGAATAGAAATCCAATAGACATTAAAAGGAAATATTTAAAAATTATGAAAAACTACACCCACAAATTTGATAATTTAGATGACATGGACAAATCCCTTGAGAGAAACTACCACATCACACATAGAGAAAAAGATAACCTAAATACCCCTAAACCTATTAAAGAAATTTAATCAATAATGAATAGCTTCCCCAAAGCAACATGCCCAAATGGATTTGCTGGTGAATTCTACCAAACAGTTATGGAAGAATTTATACCAATTCTTCAGAGTCACTTCCAGAAAATAGAGGCAGAGGAAATACTTTTTACTTATTCTGTGAGTTTAGAATTACCTGAAGACAAAAAAAAATAACAGATAAAACATTACAAGAAAGAAAAACTACAAACCATAATCATAAAATGCTCACAAAATATTAGGAAATAAAATCCAATAATGTATAAATGAATACCAAAGCCAAGTATAACTTATTCCAGGTATGCAAGTCTAGTTCATTTGTGAAAAAGTGAGCATTATAATCCACCACACCCATGGAATGAAAGAACAAAAAGCAAATGACCTATTTACACAGGAAAAGCATTTCACAAAATCCAACACTCATCCATGATAAAAAAAAAAACTCTCAGTAAACTAAGAGCAGAGAAGAGTTTCCTCCACTCACTGGAGAACATCTACAAAGAATCTTCAAATATTAAATGCTGAGAAGCTGGGTATTCTCCCACTAAAATCAGTAATAGTACCTGGAGGGTCCTGCTCACTGTCCCTATTCTACATTGTAATAGGATCCCTGCCTGAGCAATAAGACAAGAAACAGAAATTAAAAATATACAGAATCAGAAGGAAAACATAAACTTTCACTCACAGAACCAAAAACAACAAAAATCTCCTGGAGGGCTTAGGGTTATAGGTTAGTGGTAAAGTGGGTGCTTAAAATTTCCATGACCCTGGGTTCAATACCCAGCCTAGCACAAAAAAAAAATTTTTGAAAAGGAACTGTGAACAAATAGAAAGTTAATGTACCTATTCCAGTTCAGCCCTTGCAATAACTACCATCAAATTATATTTTGTCTCCTTGATGTTATACTTGCTTCCAAATATGTTTAAACATGATTTACAATAAGTTTCAGATCAAACAAATGCTTTAAAATGCAAAAATTAGCAGTTTTGAGTGTTTACTATGAACCAGCACTGTGGTCAAACTCCTATGAAATAAAAATTATCACCCCATCTTACAGATGAGTAAATTAGGTCTCAGGAAGAAAGGAGAAATCTAAAATTTCCACTGACTTCCATTATCTTTGGGGCCTGCTACTAACCAGGTGGGAAGTGGTGGAAATAGAAGCCAAGGACAATAATGCATTTGAGTAGTAAATTTAGCTCTGAATTTTCAAGAATCCAGGGCAATGAGACACTAAAACAAGATGTGTAGCTTTTATTGCCTGATGCAAGGAATCATACCAACTCACCAGGAGAAGCAAGCATTTTTCTGACACAAAATTCAAAGAATAATGTAGAACTTAGCCACTGAATTCTTGTATAAGAGCCATGGAGCAATATCCTGCACAAACTATTAAGTAAATAGCAGTTTTACAGAACATGCAGACACGTTTTTAATCTGACTTTTTCTCATCGTAATGTTCCATAAACTGAAACCCTGCTGCAGCTTCCTTGTCCGACTAACACCCTGATACCGTTGATACGTCCTTCCTGGGAGCTCAGGTCTAACGTCCTTGCTGCACTTAGTGTAGGCTGAATTAATCAGCCTATTAGTAATCATGGTAATTGAACTATTTGTTGTGAGTTCAATCAGATCTGCTATTGAGGAAAATAAACATCTTGGTTTACCCATGACATGTGTTCTCAAGAAATGCTTCACTTAGCACTCAGCTGTAAATCTGTGTAAAATTGAGGAGAGAAATTACCATAGACAAATGTTTTGGCTAACTGTCTCCTTTTGGCATTTCAGCTGAAATCTTCTCTTGGAAAAATATAGCTGCCATTTGAACCAAGATTTCTTTAGTTTATTCCACTTCCAATTAGTGGCTCAGCTTTTGCATTGGCATTCCTGTTCGAGCAGCTGCAGTCAAATCCTTGGACCAAATGCTCCCTCCACCATTTGCCTGCACGCAGCTTTTACTGATACACATGAGTGCTGAGGGCAAAAGCTGTCCCAGAGTATCGGCTATTCTCTCCACTAATGCCTCCATTGGTCAACACTAATTGCAGTACAAATCAGTGAAGAGTGTTCTGAAAAACATAATCTGTTTGTGGCTCCAATTGAAGGGTCTTAGTTACAAGCAAAGAGATGCTTAAATGCAACCAAACATTTGCAACTAGAAAGGGAAAATATTATTTCTCTCCTCCCAGCACTGGGGAGACTATCATGCCTTATAGTAAAAATTATATTTCAGGAAAATTTGAAGATTCCCTTTTAGAGCATGCAGTGAATCTGGTAAGCATCTTTGATTTAGAGGCTGCGCACTATGTGGGTCTCAGATGCTTATTGAAAGCAGATGTTAAACCAGGTGTGGTGGTGCACACCTATAGTCCCTGTATTTGGGAAACTGAGACAAAAGGATTGTGGGTTTGAGAGTAGCCTCAGCAACTTAGGTACTTAGCAACTTAGTGAGTCCTTGTTTCAGAACAAAAAGGTCTGGAAAAATTCAGAGGAAGAATGCCCCTGGGTTCAATTCCTAGTAACACGCACGCATGCACGCACGCACGCACGCACACACACACACACACACGCTCAGATATTATTCTTGGGTTTCTGTGTCTTAGAGGCCTTTTTCTCCTACTTGAGGGATTGAAATTCACTTCAGAGGGTTGAGTTAATGACTCTAGAATACTTCCTCTCTAACCTTGCAGTGGAAGGTTATTGGACTCTTCTCTTCTAGGATAAGATGCTCCATGAACACTTACAGAAGATGTCCTTGACTCCATGGCACTGTCCAATATGGTAGCCACTGACCATAGGTAGCTTAATTGAAAGTTAGAAATCCAGTTCCTCAGTTGCACCAGCCACGCTTCCAGGGCTTTGGTGGCAAAGAACAGAACATTTCCATCAGCACCAGAAGTCCTATTGTTCAGGCTTGCTGGCATTAAAGCAGACAATTCTAATGTTGGTGAATGCATCATGCCTGTGCTATAGAATTGTCCTTGACACATGATAGAGGCTTTTAGTCTAACTGTAATAGCTCTGATGCCCAGTTGGGGGTGAGAGATGAATTCTTGCTCATCATATATCAATATTACTATCATCATGTTCAAAAGAATATCATTATTTTCATGATATTGAAAATCTGAATCTTGACCTCAGGAGGCTTTCAATTCTAGGTCGCGTGTTCTCTCTCTCTCTCTCTCTCTCTCTCTCTCTCTCTCTCTCTCTCTCTCTCTCTCTCTC
>PVLC010029336.1:0-20290 GCA_004027655.1 Graphiurus murinus
GTAAAATAGTACTGTGCTTATTAGTTTTTTTCTAAATTGCAATAAAATTAAAGGTATTAGGATATAGCAAGTAACATTTCTGTTTTGCGTTTCTTTTCTTCTCTATTATAGGCAAATGCTTTGAAAACAAACCGTTTTTGTCAATCAGTACAATTAGTCCACGAACGACTACAGCTCCAGATTCATAAAAAGGAAGCAGAGAATGACAAGTTAAAAGAATACATAAAGGTTTAAACACATACCTATTTTTATAGCTTAAGTGATAAAATTAATGAAAACTATAAAGCCTTTCCTTAATTATAGAGTATAGTAATTATAAAATAATTCAATTCGAATGTTGCCATGGGAAATCCATATTGAGGATAAATTTCAATTGTAAAATTTCTGGCCCTTCTAAAAAATTTGCCTCTATTTCTAATATAAAAATGCTGTCTCAGACAGGCATGGTGGTACACTTCTGTAGTCACAGTATCTGTGAGTCTGAGACAGAAGGATCTCATGTTCAAGACCAGCCTCAGCAACTTAAAGAGACTCTCAGCAACCTAGTGAGATCCTGTTTCAAAATAAAAAATAAAAAGAGCTAGGGATGTAGCTTGAAAGTAGAATGCTCCTGGGTTCAATCCCCAAAACCACAAAAAAGAAGAAAAAAATGCTTTCTAGGAAGGATTAGTAGAGATGGAATTACTTTAAAAACGTTGCTAATTATACAATTAATTTATGTTTGTTTTAGAAATTTAATAAGATATGAAAAATATAAGGAGGAAAAAGAACAATACCAAAACTATTACTAACTTTTTGATGTTTATATTTCCGATCTTTTTTCTACATCTATACATATACACGTACATATTCTTACAAATATTTTATAAACAGTCATTTGTTTGGTATTATTTTGCTACTTAGGACAATAATTTTAAGATAAGTTAACCTAATTTTGATATTCAGATGGTTGAGTAATTTCCATTTTATACAACTTTGTAACAGTACAATTAAAGGGAATTTTCATTTTAATTATTCTTTTGAAGTCACAGTTTGAAGAGTTTGAAGTTGCTATCATTTATTCAACTTAACTGGATCTACTATCATTATTTTTGCCAAAGGAAAGGAGAGAATGTCCCACCTTCAGAGAAGGGTACAGACTCAAACTTCACTAAGTGTGAGAATTTCTAGTTAGAGTTCTGATTGCTTTATATTCCTGAATCACAATAGTTGGCTGTAACCTATAGCACATGTTTCAAAGCTGGGCTCAGGTTTTTAAAAAAAATTTTTCCTTCAGTGACAAAACTTTAAGAGGAAATTAAGCAGGTTTATGGAAGATGTGACCTTTGTCATCCCATATATTCTTTTAAACACCTTCCACCACAGATTCCATGTGTCCTTAGTGTTGGTATCCTAGGATACTGCTGGTGAAATGGATTTGGCATTGCAGTGCTCTGACTTGGTAACTATAAGACAATAATTGTGAGCCAAGAGATCAGATAATTATCTACACCATTTTTAATACAATTTTAAATTGTATTCTCTAATAGCAGTTGGGATGGTCTTTGAAAATATTTTATTCAATTTAAAAATGAAGTAGTAAGTCATTTTTTTAGAGATAAGTTTAACAGCTATTTCTTCTATCCATGATAATTTGGTGAAAGAGCATAGGGCTAAAATCCAAAGATTTTGCCATGACATTCTTTTGTCTAATAGTTTCCGTCCAAATTCCTTTTTTAAAAATGCCACTGTTAAGAAATCACTAAGAGACATTGCCTTAGGTTACTGATTTTATTTTTTTTAACCTTTCCCTCATACATACATGTACTTCGGAATTTAAAACATTAGACAATTAGGGGTCAGAATTTAGTTCTTTGATTTTAGTTTTAACAAATTTTGTTTTAAGAGTAAAAACAGTGAATTCAGTTTGGCAACATAAATAGATCTCAGGGTTTTTTTTTTTTTTACTGTAGTTTTATCAGTTTGTTATCTTGGGTCTTTAAAAATATTTACATTACAATTCTCTGAGAACAATCCCAAAGATATTTTGAAACAATTTTTCTTTACAGATCATTGTAATATACCAATTAGAGTTAGAATGTTTTTATTTTTTAGTTTATTTTTATTCTTTTTAATGTGCTTTTATTGGTGCGTTATGGTTTCACATGATAATGTAAATCATGTTGACATTGACATACATGCACATAGCACTTGGTGCCCCCTCGCCCCCCATCTCCCCTCTTCCCATACTTTTTTTTTTGTGGTACTGGGGATTGAACTCAGGGGCATTCTACCTCTGAGCTGCATCCCCAGCCCTATTTTTTATTCTTCATTTTGAAACAGGGTCTAGTTAAGGCTGGCCACGAACCCAGGTCCGCTGGTCTCAGCCTCCCACATTCTGGGATTACAAGCGTGTGCCACCACGCCCGGTGTCCCATACTTTTTATTTCTTAGAAGAAATAGAGAATAATTATCTGCATAATAGGCAACATGTATATAGTTCTTTGGAAATAGGAAAAGGCAAATAATCAACTTTCAGTAGGTGTCCATTTGTCAAATGACTAAGAGGTTATTTATTTTGAAACTACAAAAATGATAGTTTCCATATACTCCCTGGTAGTGTTTTAAGTGTAGGATTTGACAGAACTATGGAGAAAATCCAGTTGCAACCTTGTTTAAACTTTAGTTCAACTCTCCTGTGTAAAAAGACCCTTTACTTGGTGTAACAGCTATTCATGGTGTGATAATGCCACCCGGTGGCATTCTAGAGTAATGACAGCTGTGTTTGCTGTTTTGCTCTGGGATTTTTTTTAAAGTATGTCTTTAAAAGTTTAAGAATGTGTTGCTGCTTCTTTAGTTTACCCAATCTTCAAAGAGATTAAATATAAAAATGTACTTAATCTCCATTTTGGGGGAGGTTAAAAAGCATGGTTTTTGTTGATCATAAAGTAGAAAGACTCCGTCTTTTGCTTGACTAAGGAATGGGAGACTGAAACCCAAATTATATAAGTTCATGTTCTTTTAAATATAACACAAGCTTTAAAAAATTAAAACATAAAGACTTCACATTCTTACATACTTAATCCTCAAATACTTTAAATACAAAGTTAAACTTTCTGAAATAACATGAAGTTGTCACAGTAAATCAGATCCATCATCCATAAAGGCTAATATTCTGTCTCCTTTGTTAGGATAAGATGACAGGGAGATAGGCATGCCAGTTAATACCATTATATTCTGTGGCTAGAAGGCTAGAATCTTGTCCTCAGGTATCTTTTTACCTTTACTGATATTGTGGTCTGATCTTAGCATGTGTTTTGTCTTGGAATCAATCATTACTTCCTTAAATTTATAACTCATTGGGTAAAACAGTACTTTTATAGTCCTTAATATAATTTTTCGTACTGTATGCTTCCTAATTCTAGCAAATTAAACTTTGATAATAAGTCTATGTTTATCTCACCTTTATCTTTCATTATTTATAGATATTGATCATATCTTCTTTAAGCTTTAACTTTCAAACTAAAGAGTCCTAATGTATTTGGGGAACTAGTAGTTCTTTTTGAACTTTGTGTACCTATTATGTGGATCATTTCTAGCTCAGTTATGCTTTTTTTAAACCAGTACTATGTCATCATATTCTTTTTTTTTTTTTTTTTGCAGTACTGGGGATTGAACCCAGGGGCATTCTATCTCTGGGCTATGTCCCCAGTCCTATTTTTATTCTTTATTTTGAAACAGGGTCTCACTAAGTTGTGGAGGGCCTCAATAAGTAGCTGAGGCTGGTCACGGACCCAGATCCTCTGGTCTCAGCCTCCCAAGTACTGGGATTATAAGTGTGCATCACCACTCCCGACTCTATGTCGTCATATTCTAGACATGAACTAAAAAAAAAAGTGTTCTAGTTAATCACAGAAGATTTGGGGAGGTTAGTATTTATAACATAATCATTAATATTAGTTTCTTTAATAATGAGAGCGTGAGTTTTATGTAGGCTTAAATATTTTAAATTTGCTTTCTTTAACTGCTTACAGAGAAGCATTGGTGCAGTTAACTTTCTTCCGTTTTCTTATCAGTCTTATGATTAATGTTAATAAAATCGTGTGAAAGATGATATAAATGTTTTCCCAGTATTTACATAAACATTAGCATTCTAAAATAATTTCATTGTTGATTTTTTTCTTTTTAGAGTTTAGAAGCCAAGAAAGCTAAATGGGACTGGCAGTTAAAAACAAATAAGCATGAGGCTGTAGCTATGAAAGAAGCAAGTAGGCAAAAAGCTATAGCTCTAAAAAAGGCATCTAAAATTTATAAACAAAGACTTGAACATTTTACATTAGACATTGAACACCTTACTTCCCAAATTAGAGATCACGTAAGTTTTTAAAGATTTTTTAAAGGTGTATTTTACATTCTTAGTTTATGTAATTAATGACCTAATAATTCTTAATAAAATAATTTTACTATTAATGCTACTAATACTAGAAAAAGCTTTACTCACACTATTTGCTTTAGTTTTTTATTTTGAAAGATTACATAAGATATCAAATTTGCATATTGAATTATATCAGCATTTCTTTGGGAACATGAAGTAAAAGAAGCATTTATGTATATTCTGCATACATATACATAAATCTTCTATGGCTACCTAAGGGTAAGGCTTCATAATATTGCCCCTTGGAAAGTTCGTAGTGCACATTAACATATTAAAGGTCCTGAGAAGGCATTTAGAAACACTGTGTAATATGGGTATTGAACTAAGAGTTTCCCACACTTACATAACCACAGAACTCTTCTTTTACCCACAAAGCAGCTTTTGGAACTGCTTCTGAGAAACATCAGTTTGGGAAATGCTGATTTATGTTATTAGACCATATGACTTTATTCAGTAATTCACTTCATTTAATCTCTGTAATGCATTTAAAGCCATATGCTGACGTAAACACACCATGTGAAAGATATCTTTGGGTATAGTGCAAAGTTGAAAAATGAACTTAGTGCTTTGTTGTTTTTGACAAATTATTGTATTTATTCAGTTACCAATTAATGAAATATTTATTCTTAATGTCTCACTAGTATTCCACCTCTTAAGAACTTATGTTAAGGCTCATAGAATTATTAGAGGCTTTCAGAATTGAAAACAGATTTGTATAAAAGCATGTACAAACAAAACGACTTAATATTTTATTAGCTCAAATGTTAACATTTTAAGGATCAATTATTTATCCTATATTCATAGGAATTAAAGTAGATAAAAAAATTGAAAACTAGGTTCAAAGTCTAGAAAGTTGTAGACCTGGTTGAATGTCTGCAAATATTCTTGAGTGGTAAAAGCTAATTGAGTCATTGACATTTTTGAGGTTTTCTTACTGAAATAGCACCACTCCTTCCCCATGTCATAGTGTCAAAAGGCTTCTCCACTTGTGTTTTAGAGAAGGATCTTAACATCTCTAAGCTTCAATCTCCTTATCTTTAAAATAAGGAATAGTAATATCTTATTTTACAGGATTGTAGAGAGGGATACATGAAAAAATATATGTTAAAGCCTGGAGGTGCCTCTACATTTTTGCTATGCTGTCCTCCTTTCTTTTTCTTGAATACATGGAATTTGTTTTGTTTATTTGCTGCTGCCTCAGGCTTTAATGTTCTTTTCCAGCTCACCATAGCTGCTTCTTAAAAAAAAATAAATAACTTCAATTGCCATCTCTTCCTTTTTTTTTTTTTTTTTTGTGGTACTGGAGATGGAACCCAGGGGCATTCTACCTCTGAGCTACACCCCTAGCCCTATTTTTTATTTTGAAATAGAGTCTCACTAAGTTGCAGAGGGCCTAAGTATCTGAGGCTGGCCGAGAACCCAGATCCTCCTGTCTCAGCCTTGCAAGTACTGGGATTACATTGGTGCCCCATCACACCTGGCTCAATTGCCATCTCTTCAGAGAGGCCTTCCCTGACTATTCTTTAAGAAGTAGCCCTACAACAATTAATCATATCAATGTCTTAAAGTTTTTCATAGCATTTATTACAGTCTGAAGCTATCATTTATTTTCCTCTTCCACTCCTCCTCCTTTCTTCCTCCTCCTCCTCTTTTCCTTTATTATAAGTCCCAGATGGCAAGAGCTTGTTTATCCCATTCACCTGAGAATACCATTATTTAACACACCTTAAGTAAAAAACACAAAGAGTTCAGCAGCAATGCCTAGAATTTACGGAGCATCACAGAGAGATCAAGAAGAATGAGGCTTTAGAAAGGCCCAGTCTTTGGTCACTAGTTATTAGTTCAGAAGCAAATGAAGTGAAGGAGGGGTAAAGGGGGGCTCTGGCTTTGTGTCTGTGTATTTATAAGAGTGGATGAAAGAAGAAAGGATTTCTTGCTGGAGAGAACTGATCCTGACATTTAGTGCCTAGGGACAGGATGTTAATCCTGTAATCTTGCTCACTGAAGAATTATTTTATGTTTTTCTTTGTAAATTGGACAGATCTTAATTTACTTCTAGTGGTTTACTCTTTAAAGCAAAAAGAAAAGGTAGGCCACCTCAAAAAGTCTCCTTTAGGAAGGTGATTTCATCAATGACTATTTTCTGTATTCTAGGAATGTCATATCAACTAAGTACTAATTAATTACTGTCCTCCATATATAATAGAGGTGACAGTTATATATTTAATATACATTTTTATGGGTCAAATTTCTAAAGGTATTTATACTATAATATAGATTCATACTTTATAATGTATATCATGCCCAACTCATACCATGGTTTATATTAAATCTCATTTTACATAAACTATGAAAATAGTACTAGTTTTTCTTCAAAATATTAGTATGAAAAAATACCAAAATATTACTATGAAAAAAGTGTAAATAGTACTTCGCACATGGTAGATGCTTAATAATCCTTGTCCAATGAATGAATAAGAAAGAATTGAAGGAAGCACCCAAAATATGTGAACTGTCGGCATCAATGTTTCTGTGTTTTCTGATTTATAATTACTACACTGTTGTATTCTAGTGAGTTGTTCTGTGGAAGGTAGACTTGGGTACAGTGGCCATGGCTCTTCAGGTGGATCTGTAGCGAGGATCAGACAGTTATTGACTGAGTGTTTGCTACATTCCTGGCACTATCAAGGCCCTACAAGTACATCAGTGAACAAAACAGACAAAATCCCTATCTCATGATGTTCTCATTCAAACTGGATTAACCACTCCCGCACTTTCATCTCTTTGCTAATAGTAGCACAACACTGGTTTAAAAACAGCATGGTATCATTATAACAATTTAAAATGTTAAGCCAATGTAGGCATATAAAGTAATAGTAATATAGATATTTTATAAAGTTTACTATAAAACTCTTCTATATTCAGAGTTTTACATTAAACTTTTCTAGAATAAAAGTTCCACAATTATTGGAAGAGTGTTTCCTTGTTTATAATGCATTTATGTTTAGGGCTCTTAACAAAACAAAATATTTTAAAATTACAAAGTGAGGACTTTATGTATTTTTTAGGAAGCCAAGTTGTCTGAAACAGTTTCAGCTTCCAATGCCTGGAAAAGTCATTATGAGAAAATTGTAATAGAAAAAACTGAATTGGAAGTTCAGATCGAAACAATGAAAAAGTAAGAAAAGAATTTAGAGTCTTTACTGTTTAGTAAGAAGTATTTTTAGTTCTTTTCCTCTTTGAGTGGTTGGTTCTTTGATTCTTCTGGGTTTCATGTGGTAGAGGTGCTACATGATTTATTTTTGCTATTTATAATTCTGTAAAATTTTCTTACTCTACTGTAAAAAATAATAAAAATGATTACTCATTAAAAGTGCATTGGTTTGGTATTCATTTTTTATTTTTCTTTCAGAACTGGGGATTGAACCCAGGGGCATTCTACCTTCAAGCTACACCCCCAGCCCTATTTTTTATTCTTTGTTTTGAAACAGGGTCTCCCTAAGTTGCAGAGGGCCTCACTAAGTAGCTGAGACTGTCTGCAAACCTGTGATCCTCCCGTCTCAGCCTCCCGAGTACTGGGATTACAGGCATGCACCACCACACCTGGCTTGGTGTTCCTTAACATTTAAAAAACTTGAACTCAGATTAGTACTTTGAGTACATGTCACCTATTATTTGTAGTAAATGTTAATGCCAACTTTGTCTTAAATGGAGGTAATATTTTTCAATTAAACAAGAATGGTCGGGTGTGGTGGCGAACGCTTGTAATCCCAGCATTTGGGAGGCTGAGACCGGAGGATCCGGTTTTGCGGCCAGCCTCAGCTACTTAGTGAGGCACTCTGCAACTTAGTGAGACCCTGTTTCAAAATAAAGAATGGAAAATAGGGCTGGGGGTATAGCTCAGAGGTAGAATGCCCCTGAGTTCAATCCCCAGTACCACAAACAAAACAAAACAAAACAAGAATGTATAAGAAAATATGAGTTTATAACATAAATGCTTTGGAAATCCTAAAATTATTCTTCCTTAAAATGACTTAAATGCATAACAAAGAAAATCAATGAGGTTTTATGCTTTGAAATTTATTACTGATAAGCTAGCAATAATAAACCCTTGATATTTTTGAAACTTTTTTTTATATATTCCGTTCAGTTTTGTCATTGAAAACTAACAGATAATTTGCTTCTGAGTAGTAGATATCTCCTCAGCTGATCCTGCTCTTTAAACTTGTCTCTAAATTTGTGTGTATGTATGTATGTGTGTAAGTTAAGAGAGACAGACATGCACACCTGTGCGTGATAGTTTACATATTTTCTTGAATAGCAAAGAGATTGTCATGTAATTTTTATTGGCTTAATAAATGTATAATTATTTCTAATTAAAGTTGCTTTCTTAGTAACCTCTTAATTACCTCTTCCTCTTTCTCTTGCTTTATGAATTCTATTAGCTTTTTATACATTTCCAACATTCCCTCTTCGAAATAGTACACCCTATCATAATGATTTCAGAATCACACTTAAAGTGTGTTATTTGAATGAAGAATTTTATAATTTATGAAATCTTATTTATTTTATAAAGGCAAATCACTAATCTTTTGGAAGACCAGAAGAAAATGGAAATCCATGGAAAAAATTCATGTGAAGAAATTCTTAGAAAACTTCACTCACTCGAGTTTGAAAATGAAACCCTGAATCTTGAGAATACAGAATTAAAGGTATTGTGTGTGTATATGGTGAATATATTATATAATGACAAATTAGTAAAAGTAACTTAGTAGAAGTGATCAGCATGTTTGGATATGCTCTTGCATTATTTTTGCTTCTTGGGATATTATAGTATCATTACAGTAGACAACTTCTAAATCTGTCTGTATATATGCATATATCCACATGTGTGTATTGTATGTATGTGTAATTTAATGTTTATAGTTTTATGTACAGATACATGTTTAAATTGTATTCAACAGTACAAAATCAAGCTTATGGAATTAAATAATTGTCTCTTTGCCTCAACTTTAAGAAAGTTATTTACTCTAATTTTAGTAATAAAGTAAATCATTCAAAATTGCGTTAACTTTAATGTGTAAGACTATTTCTAAGTGTCATGGTTACGATAGGATATAATCTCAGGCCTGGTCTGTTTGAAACCAGAAAATATGTTCTTGGCTGCTTTATAACCAGAAAGAATTTTCCAACTGAGTCAAATCCAAGGGATGATTGGTTTGTATGTGTACCAGAGGAGAAATGGGGAAGAAGTGGTTATACTTTCTGAGAAAAAAGAATTCAGTCAACCCAAAACACGTGTAACAGATGAGACACGACTACAGATAATGGCACCACTTTCTTTTTCATAATACTACTTTTGAAGGACAGAGAAGAATCATTTTGAACAATGAAATAAAGTTGGTGTGCACAGGAGAAATAATATTTTAGCATAATATCAGTAATAATGCTATACTTTACAGAATCTTTTATCATAAACATCTAATATTTTTGGGTTTATAAATTTAATTTTATCACAACATTTAAGATTACATAAAAGATGTACATTTACTCTGTGTATTAAGATGTGTTTATTGTTAGTTGTACTTAAGAGAAAGAATCTTTTCTCTTAAAAGAGAAGTGCCGAGACTTTCTTATATTTTTTAAGAGTTAAGTATTTTTATTAGAAATATACTCACTTGTTTTTCTTGGAAAAATTATAATTATTGACTGTTTAGAATTTTGTAGATATTATATAAAAATTACAGGAGACATTTTAAGAATATGATTATGAGGGAAAATACAGAAGATTTAAAAACTATCACCAAAGAAAATTATTTTAACAAAATGATGGTATTCCAGGCTTTATATTTCATAATTGTTATAAAAAGATTATTTCCCATAAGGAAATTGGAGGTACATCCAAATCTCTTTTACCTTTCCCAAGTCCTTTCTCTGTATCTCAAAAACATCATGTACTAGAGAGAGAATTTTATCCACTGTAGATTTTGGTGTATTTCCCAGTGGCCAAGCTGTTTTCTAGGTACTGATCTTTGTGAAAGAGATAATAGTGTTATGCAAAATGTGTATAGTAATATAAGACTGTTTACTATATATGACAGACAGGCAGCCTTATCCAAGCCTGAAAGATCCTTTCCCTCTGCTGGTTTATAAAGTTGGTAACTTTCTCATATTGGTTTTCAGATCTCCTTTAGATCAGTGGGCAAGGCAGGGCTTATAAACTTCAACCCCTTTTTGTTAACAAATGGAGAGATGATTAACTTAAAGTGGAGGACTTTACATTGACAGCACTCACTGTTGCCTGTGGTCATTTAGGAATGATTGGAGGAAGTGGCAGAAAACTACTGACAAATGAGATAGGAAGTAGCAAGGTCCTACTTTTCTCACTTTTAACTTAATTAGTAATATGATTATTTTGGCTACTTTTTGTAAAGAAAAAAAATCTTTTAAATCAAAATTACAACTCTCATTAATGAACCTTTTTGATTTTTAGCAGTGATATTCAGAATTAGCTTTTTCTTCCAAGACCTTCATGTAATGTGAATTTCTTGTTTTCTTTATAAAAGAAATTGTTATGCAATGTACATAGTTTCTCCAACTTCTGACTGCCCATTATTGAGTATTATCTTTTGAGGGAAGAATGCACGCCCGTTATAGTAAACTTAAAACTATAAAAATATAGAAGGAAAAGAATAAAATAAACTTTGATCCCACATTCCCCAGAGATAATTACATTTTGTAACATTAGTTTTTATTTCATACTTATTACTAAAATACATCTTGTTTTGGTTCATCTTAAAATGAAAAAATATATTACAGTACAGTATATATAATATAAACTCATAAGTATCCTTTGTAATTACTCTATAATATATATTTTCTTTAGAAGTAATTGACTTAACTATTTTTTTTGTTATACATTCAGATTGTTCCCAGGTATTGTTTTTGTTTGTTTGTTGTGTTTTAACATTTACAGATGATACTCTGATGCGCTTTTTTGGACATAAAGGTTTATTGTATTTTCTGTAGTTTAGATTCCTATATATGGGATTATTGGGTAAAAGAATATGAACATTTTTAAAGTTCTTTATATGCTTCGTCATACTTTTAACCTGTTATAACTTTTACTAACTTGACAGGTAAAAATGGTATCAATGGTTTTAACTTTGAGGAGCTAGTATTAAATCTCTGAACAGTTTCTATTTTTTATTCTGATGGCTATCTGCATATTTTTAAATCACACACATGACACATGACACTATATTTTGATTTATCAAATTTAGTCATTTATATTGCCTTTCTAATTTGTAGGGCACTAACAAAAATGATCATAAATAATAAGACAACTAAAAAGATGTGTTCACTTCCTAATAAAGAAACACTATACTTACATGTAACTTCATCTTTTATGTTTCCTTAAGTGAAGGTGGCTTGATAGAAGAAGTTAAAAGAACGATTGTTATGGACCTAATTCTTAACATAAGGGCAATATACAATAAGAACTTCTAGGACAGGCCAAAGGAAGAAGAACATGGGGAATATTGGCTTTATGTACAGCATACTTCTCTGGGCTTATGTGTTTGTGTATTTTCTATCCTAGAGATTTTGTTTTTGTTTTTGTTTTTTTCAGAACTGGGGATTGAACCCAGGGGCATTCTACCTCTGAGCCACACCCCCAGCCCTATTTTTTATTCTTTATTTTGAAACAGGGTCTCACTAAGTTGTGGAGGGCCTCATTGAGTAGCTGAGGCTGGCTTCAAATCTGTGATCCTCCTGTCTCAGCCCCCCAAGTACTGAGATTACAAGTGTGCTATGTTTTTTTTCTTATGCTGCAAACCATTATAAGCTGTAAAAAAAAAAAAAAAAAAAACTTGCCCTGGAGCAAAAGGGACTTGTTACACTGACATCATTTCCTTGCTTGCCAGTACTTTAAGGGGAGCAACCATGAAATAGATTATGTGCCTTATCTTCCTGTTTTGTAAAATAAGGATGCTGATTTCTGGTTTTCCTCTCCCTATCTCTTCTCCCTACTGTTTACTTCCCCATTCCCCTTTATGTTGCCAGTGCTGTTAACATTGACAGGTTGCTCTGTAACCGTAAGTGCTGTTTTTTATGGATTAATTGTGAACCCTGACAGCAATGACTATGACAGAGTTCCTTCATTACACAAATAATCTTTACAATTTTTTTTCCTTTTCAGCTTTTTAATTTTTCCTGGAGTCTCCAAATACTGTACTCAGGGTACTCTTTGACCTTATCATAGCCTTATTGTTTTTTTCTGAAACTCTTGTCGTATTTCTGTTCTCGAAGAACCTTTTTTCCTTAGATTTTTTCTTCTGTGTCTTCCTGATTCAGTATGAATGGGTGGGTCTCCAGACCCACTGTCCAGATGCTGTGCTGGAACTTCCTTTGGCTGCTATTCTGAGTCTTCTGTTTCCAGGAACCCACACTGGTCTTGTTTTGCTGGGATGTACCTTTAAAAAACCTTCCCTTAAAAAAGAGAAAATTAGAAGTTCTTACATGCCTAAAAATGCTTTTATTCTGCCCTATTTTGGTTGATGACTTCACCTGGGTTTAGCATCCTAGAGTGAGAGGAATTTTGTCTCAGAGACTTGACAGCTTTGCTCTTTTGTTTTCTAGAAATCAAAAGCTGTTTGTTTTGTTGCTGGTGGAGAAAATCTGTTGCTAGTCTGATTTTTATTCCTTGGTAGTGACATTTTTAATTTACCTCGAATTTTTCAGAATATTCCCTTTATCTTTGGTGTTTTGAAATTTCACATGTTTGTCTAGGTGTGGTTGTCTTTTTGTCCACATTGCTGAGTACTGTGTCGACCTTGTAAGTACCAAGACCCATGCTCTTTTCCTCTGGAAAATTTTCATATTATTTCTTCGGTAATATACTCTCCCTTCCCCTTTCCATCTTCTCAAGTCTCTCTCTCTGGATGTACTGTTGATCATACTGTTGATTTGTTGGATTTATACCCTGTTTATAATCTCTGGCTTTTGTTTAACTTTTTGGAAGACTTCCTTGGTTTTTGTTTAACTTTTTGAAAGATTTCCTTGGTTTTTATCATGTAATCCTTCTTTTAAAACTTTAATTCCAAGATTTTAAAAAAGTGATTCTCCTGTCTCAGCTTCTAGTAGCTGGGACACTAGGTGAGCATCATGGTGCCTGGCTCAAAAACTTTTTTTAGTGTTCTCTGAGTCTCCTGTCATCAAATATCTGAGGACACCTATACGAATTTTCTTTTTCAGTTCCCCACTTTATTTGTTTTATCCTAGTTCTTTTTTTTTTCATTCTTTTTAATGGAACAAAACATTGGGGTCTTTCTTTTTATGTCTGGTGACAGTTAAGAAAATAAGGCAACCGAAAACCAATCTGGATATATGGATGGTCTTTTTCACTTGATAGGCACCGCTTCATTTTCTCAGTTGTTAAGGAGCTAGCGGTTTCCCTGGTGGTCCCTAAAAATGCTACAACCCAGAGGCATCTTCGCTTTGGGTCAACAACACCGTTGCCTTGTTTTAACTCTCCCTAGACAGATAATTCCATTTTTTTTTTTAAAGAAAGACCAGACCTTTCTTGTTTTTATTTCTTGGGAATAAATGTCTAGTCCCCAGTGTTCTGTCTCGAGTGTGCCAAGACAATTAATTCCTAGACTTTTAATTAGTTCTTTTCAACCCCAGATCTCTCTCTTGCCCGCAGTCCTGTGCCTCTAGATTCTGTAGGTGCATGAACTTCCTCCTTAACTGAAACCATTTCTTCTTCATTATTATGTTATCAGTTTTCCAGAAGTATCAAAAATATTGTGATGGCCCATATCTGTTCTCTTTATTAAGTGGACTTATAAACATTCTTATTCCTTTATATTAGCTTGGTCTTGGGGAAAGAAAGGAGATAAGCAAATATGGTTAGTCCTCCAACACAAGACCTGCTTTTATACCTTCTTTATTAGATGGTAGCCAGACAAAAACCAGATCCTTACAATTCTTCATATCTTCTTTTAATTTTATGCTCAGTAAGGTTTGTGCTGTTCTAAAATCAAATACAGTTTTGCCTGGATTATCTTTGAAAAAAAATTTAAATTGGGTTTTTAAAAAATATTTAATCTTTAATTCATTTGATGTTTCTTTAGTGTTGGGTTGAAGCAGGTAGTTAGCTTATTTTTTCATAATAGTGGTATCTTTTATCATTTATTTACTGACCCATGTCTTCACTATTAACTTAAATATCCAACTTTTGTCATATACTAAGTATAATTTTGTGTATATTTTGTTCCTTTCTACTGTTTCTATATACTTATGTAAGTATCAGTAATTTTAATTCTTAATAGATTTTAATATCTAATAAGTACTGATCTTAACCACTTATTCATTTCAAAATCACACTGATCTTTTCTATATATCTTCCATATAAGTTTTAAATTACCTTTGTCATGTCCCCTCAACTGTTATACTTTCGGTTAAGATTATAAAGTGTCAAATTAACCTGGAAAACACTGATATGTCAGCATTATTTTCAAATTCTTTTTTTTTTTTGCAGTAAATTTTTAAAGTTTTTTAAAAAAATGTATCCTGTGTAAGGCTTACTAAATTTGTTCATAAGTATTACTAACTTTTCAAAGTTCTTAAATTTTAGATGGCACTTGTATGCAATAATTATTTTTTGACTTTGTTGATAAGTGAGTTATGCTTTTATTATTCCATAACATTGAAATCTAAGTGTATCCTACTAACTTACAAGGTCTATTATATATCCCTTTCTAGAATACACTTTCTGCTTTGAAGGACAAAGTTTTTTCTGTTGAAAATGAGCTCTCAGAATTGCAAGAAGTGGAAAAAAAACAGAAAACTCTTATTGAAGTATATAAAACTCAGGTGACCACTACATCTATTTTAATGTTTGCTAAAATTAATAAATAATTTAAAACACTATTTATTTGTGATATAAATAGGCAGAACTGAAGAGATGGAACTGTTAGTTTATGATATAATACAATATGTCCCAAACATGTCTTAAAGCCCCAAATACCTTCATCAATAGATCATTTTGACAGTTCCTGATTCAAACACTGCCTGTAGATATACTAAATATACCTAAAAGCAGATTTAAAATTAACTGCATAGGTGTAATGTGAATTTTAATATATATTCTTATTAATCTTGCTTATATTTATTTGTCATCTTATATTTAATGCTACTGATTTATAGTAATGACTCCCTTCTAGGTCATTAAAGCCCAGTACTCCCTTTTACCTAATAAATAGAGTTTGGATTTATTCACATGAATAACTTAGAAGAGAGTATGTGACTGTATATATATATATATATATATATATATATATATATATATATATATATGAAATAGAGCATGTATTTATTGATAACTTACTTATGTTTTGGACATGTAGTATTCAAGAAAAGCTTCATGGGAAAAATGAGACTTTTGTAGGTAATTACATTATTTGAAACAAAATGGTCAAATAAAGATTTTGATTTTATTGAGAGTTTGAATTAAAGAATAGTGACAGATGGGGGTATAGCTCAGTGACAGAGTGCTTTCTTAGCATACACAAGGCCCTGGGTTTGGCCCACATGCACGTGTGCATGTATATACACACACACACACACACACACACACACACACGGAGAGAAGGTAGTAAAGCTTAAAGTAGAGCAAAGTGTAGGAAGTAGGAAGAGACTGCATCTGGATGGATTAGATGGTAAATGGAGTTGAGTTTTCTAGTTAGAATATTCTAGGTGTGAAATAAGAATGAAGGACTGTGGACTGAGAACATCATCCGAGTCTTCTATTTGGTTGTTCAGGTTTAATCCCTCAGTAAGAATACTATGGCTGAATTACCTTATTTAAGCTCCTGGGGCTTGTATAAAGTGTGCAAATATTTTTCGAACAGATTTGGCAGGAAAAATTAATGGAATGAAAGATGGTATGGACCAAATCTTAATTCTTTAAGTGGAATTTACCTGCAAATGAAGATCTATGTAGTCTTCAGAGCTCAAGTGAAGAGTCTAGAAGTATTGGTGGGAGAAGACAGGTATATCTTAAAAGAACTGAAAATTAGAGCATTGGTGATTCTATACTAAAAAGAGAAATAACATTTGATAAACATTCTGAGGGTACTGATAGGGAAATAATAATTTAAAGTGAAAATTCAAATTTTTAGTTTTTATTTCATGTTATAGTCTTAATGATAAAATAATACATGGTACTTTAATAATATACATTATTTTTAGGTACAAAAGTTGCAAGAAGCAGCTGAAATGGTGAAAAGCAGATGTAAAACTTTGCTACATGAAAATAGTCTAATAACAAAAAACAAAAATAAAAAAATAGAGAAGGTAAGTTTGAAATTTTAAATAATAAAATGTTTTATTTTTTTTTTTTTTCACTTCATGAGTGTTAGACAAATTCTTTCAGCTTGGTCATTTTCTCTAGTTCATAACTAGGAATGATCTGTTCTAAATCTCTGTAGGAGTTTTTTCCCCTTTGAGGAAATAATGTTTCTTCCAGGCTTGAAGTATTGTTTGTTTGTGTGAATATTTTCTCACTTTTTCCTAAATATTTCAAAAGTAGCATAAATTTTTAGTTTTTCTGACATATGAGTAGATTTAAACTTTAAAAGCTCATTATCATTGAGATTCATCACCATAAAATGCAAACTAATCTCATGGTTTTATTTTCCAATTGTCAATCTTTTGTGTCTAAAATATTGAAAAGTAAATAATCTCTGCTAAATGCATTTTTGGAAGAAAAATGATACCTTAAAATATCATTTCCTTTTATTCACCCTATTGCAACAGAATGAGAGGAAGGCCAGTGTTGGCAAGTGGTGATGTTTTTGTGAATATTTCTAAGTTTCTAAATGAAACCGCATCTCTTTTTGGAGTTTTATGTTGTTTTGGTAGGAAGCAGTGCAAGCCATCGGGTGCTGACTCCTGGTTGGGGAGGTCATGGGTGTCAGTGGTCAGTTCTGACTGAGCTTAATAAGGTTACTCTCCCTATGCTCCCATATCTCAGGATTGAGAAGTCAGAGCGAGGCACCACTTTGAAGAGGTCAGCCAGAGCAGGCACACTGCTTGTTAAACAGAGAATGGATAGTAGCCCATTGAAAGTTCAACTAACTACTTTTTTAGAAATATTTTTCACCTATTTTTAGCAGACCATAGAAGACATCATGTCTTATCTTTTGATCTCTTTTTCTCATGAGACACTGCAATGCAAATGCCTTCTTTTTTGCACAGCATCAGAATAAGAAGCCTTTTTAAAAGCCTGTTCACAAGGCAAAAAGGGCAGGAATCTGTGTTTCCCAGGTACTGTGAGGTCACAGTGTTTACTACAGACCTATAACCAAAAAAGTAAAAATTTTTTAAATGAAATTCTTCTTTTTCATTTTCCACTGTTTAAGTCTCCTGTTTTGTTTTGTTTTCTTTTGTTTTGTGATACTGGGGATTGAACCCAGGGGCATTCTACTTCCCAGCTCCACCCTTTACCCTATTTTTTTTTTTTTTTTTTTTGGTGGTACTGAGGATTGAGCCCAGGGGCATTCTACCTCTGAGCTACACCCCCAGTCTTATTTTTTATTCTTTATTTTGAAAGAGGGTCTCACTAAGTTGTGGGCAGCTTCATTAAGTAGTTGAGGCTGGCTGTGAACCTGGAATCCTCCTGTTTCAGCCTCCCAAGTACTGGGATTACAAATCAAATGTCCACCACCATGCCCAGCTTTAAGTCTCCTGTTTTTCTCATGGGCTCCTAAATGTTTTGGAGACACAGAAGGTATGCTTTGTTCTGGTTTTATCTAAGAGTAACCAGTGTTGCATAGAAGCCATAGGTATTCCTTGTCTGCAGCATAGATTCTTACTCTTGGCTTTTCAAGTTATGAATATGCTAAATGCCACATCTGGCTAATCTTTTTTTTTTAATCAGCAGTACAAATATTTCTTATGCCTGCTTCATATCCCATGTCCAAGAAAGTGCTACACTGAGGAACTGCAGCAGGCAAGGGAGTTAATGTTGAAGAAATTAGAGATTTTATTGTTCATTGTAACAATAGTATGTGGTAAATCCACTGATTTGGGCCAAGATGAGTGAAACAGGGCTGCTCTGATTTAAATATGTGAGTTATAAGATTGACTGAAAATGACAATTACTTTAGGGCTGATAGTGGGCAATAGAAAATTAGTGTACCAGCTTTATTAATAATCATATCTATACTTGCATATAATGACACAATTCAAAGAGATTTCTTTCTTAAGTAGGTTAGACATGCTCCCTGCAAGCTAATGTTACCATATTTATTTGCTAAACAACCTTTTGAAAATGAATTAAGGGCCACCTCACTTTCCAGTTACATGATCTTAGATCGCAGAGTCTAATCTAATATGCATTTATATTTATTTGGCTAAATATTATTGTTTAAAACCATTCTACCTATAATACTTATATAACAAGCAAATCTAAGATTTAAGCTAGTAAGCATATTAATGCTGAATGTATGATTTTGCACTTATTTTCCCTAATGTCACAACTCAGATGAGAGGCCAGATGGAGTCTCATCTGAAGGAGGTAGAACGTGTCCGAGATTCCTTGACGGCGGCCGAACGGAGGCTCCAGGAGTGTCAGGAGAGCCTGCAGCACTGCAAGGCGAAATGTGCAGAACAGGCCCGCACCGTTAGGCAGCTGCAGGGCCAGGTGTCCAGCTTCGTTCAGAGTTTTGCAAGATGTGTAAAAGGAACACTTGGAATGATGTCACCAGTTGAGGGCACTCATGTCAGGGCTTGATTTTTTTTCATTTCTATCTGCATCAGTTGAGAAAACATCATTTTCATGAAGATATTATAATGCTATTTTGCAGGTTATTCTTTTAGTAGTACATGGTGGCAAACTAGTAACTAAAATTGCTAATTTAGGTTATTCATGCCAATCTCCATTTACACATTGGAGGACATGGTAATGGCATGAAGAAGGAGCAAAGCTGTGCCTTATGTATATATTTCTTGATGTCAGGATAAGGTAAATTATTGTAATTTGCCTTTGAAAATTAGAATGCATTTTAGTTAGAATTGTGCATCATGTTTTTGGAATTATCTTTGATCCTTGTTTTCAATGTATACTTTTTAATACATCAGACTGGGGATCATGTATGTCTTACTAACCACTACACAGCCATCGCCTAGCTCAATGCCTAGCACACAGAAAGCTCTCAAACATTTGTGAATGAATTAATTTTTTTTCAAAGAAGCATGCTCAAGAATGGTGGCAAGTCTTTTTCTTGGAGGACAGTTTTAGCAAGGGTTCATTTTGTCTTCCAAATAAAATATGGATTTTCATTTTGAAATGCACCATGTTTTTCAAAACATTGAGGCAACATTTGGTGAATTTAAATTCCTGAGAAGAGATTTTTCTAGGAAAATGTCAAATTATGTACATTTAACCTAAATTACTAATTGAAAATATGAGAAAAGGCTTTTATTATCGTTACTATTATTATTAAAGCTTTTAAAACTATTTAAATAAGCCTTTGAAGCAGTAGGAAGAATATTCTGTCTTGACATGGGCATGTGTCTTTGCTTCTCAGAAGAATAGGTTTTTGCTTATTACAACCTCACAGATATTCAATTATCAATCAGTAGTGTTAAATGAAACATAAAACTATAAGAAACTAAGTTTCTAAAAATATACTAGTACTGTTTAAATTGTTCATATTTTAATTTAGTATCCTTTTTTTGCGGTACTGGGGATTGAACTCAGGGGCATTCTACCTCCGAGCTACACCCCCAGCCCTATTTTTTATTCTTTATTTTGAAACTGAGTCTCACTAAGTTGCGGAGTGCCTCACTAGGTAGCTGAGGCTGGCC
>PVLC010029337.1:0-20296 GCA_004027655.1 Graphiurus murinus
AAAAAAAAAAAAAAAAAAAAAAAAAAAAAAAAAAAGGGCTGGGGTATAGTAGCTTGGAGGTAGAATGCCCCTGAGTTCAATCCCCAAAACCTAAAAAAAAAAAAAAAAGAAAAAGAAAAAAAAAGCATACATGGGGTATGGTGGCACATGCCTGTAATCTCAGTATCTGGGAGGCTGAGACAGGAGAATTGCGGGTTCATGGACAAACCTCAGCAATTTAGTGAGACTCTGTTTCAAAATAAAAAAAATAAAATATGGCTGGGGTTGTAGCTCATAGGTAGAATACCCCTGGATTCAATCGCCAGTACCTCAAAAAAATGAATGAATAAATGAATGAATGAATGAGTGAATAAAATAAATCAATGGGCAGGGAGTATGGTTCAGAGGTAGAATGCCCCTGGGTTCAATCCTCAGTACCACACACACACACACACACCAGTGTGGTGGCACACGTTTATAATCCCAGTACTTGGGAAGCTGAGACAGGAGGATCACAGGTTCTCGGCCAGCCTCAGCTACTTAGTGAGGCCCTCTGCAACTTAGTGAGACCCTGTTTCAAAATAAAGAATAGAGCCGGGTGTGGTGGCACACACTTGTAATCCCAGCACTTGGGAGGCTGAGACCAGAGGATCCGGGTTCACCACCAGCCTCAGCTACCTAGTGAGGCCCTCTGAAACTTAGGGAGACCCTGTTTCAAAATAAAGAATAAAAAATAGGGCTAGGGGTATAGCTTGGAGGTAGAATGCCCCTGAGTTCAATCCCCAGTACCACAAATAAATAAATAAATAATAAGTAAAGAAAGAATAAAAAAATAGGGCTAGGGATGTAGCTCTGAGGTAGAATGCACCTGGGTTCAATCCCTAGTACTGCAAAAAAAAAGAATAAAAAATAGGGCTAGGAACTGGGCGTGGTGGCGCATGCTTGTAATCCCAGCATTAGGGAGGCTGAGACCGGAGGATCCAGGTTTGTGGCCAACCTCAGCTACCTAAGGAGGCACTCTGCAACTTAGTGAGGCTCGGTTTCAAAATAAAGAATACAAAATAGGGCTGGGGGTATAGCTCAGAAGTAGAATGCCCCTAGGTTCAATCCCCAGTACCGCAAAAAAAAAAAAAAAAAGAGACCTGGGGGTATAGCTTGGAGGTAGAATGCTCCTGAGTTCAACCTCCAGTATCACAAAAAAAAAAAAAAAAAATAGGGCTAGGGGTGTAGCTTGGAGGTAGAATGCCCCTGAGTTCCATCCCCAGTACTGCAAAAGAAAAAAAAAAAAAAAAAGATAATGATAATAAAAAGAAAGAATAAAATAGGACTGAGGGTGCAGCTCAGAGGTAGAAAGCCCCTGGGTTCAATCCCCAGTAATACACACACACACACACACACACACACACACACACAAGAAGAGAGTGGGAAAATCAGTTAGGACAAGCATCTACTGTGTGCAGCCACTTGGCCTGCACTGAGTAATCACCATAGTAACCCTGTTACATCTATAATATGTCTCCATTTTGTAGACAAGGAAACTGAGGTTCAGAGGGGCCGAGACAAACCAGCTAAGGGGACATAAGTGGAATCACACTGCAAGTCTCCAAGTCAGAGTGATGTAAGTGGCATGTGTAGTACCAGGTCAGGACAAAACAGAAGAATTACCATAAACACAAGTCTTCAGGTTCCATCAGAACAAAGCTTGGACATAATGAAATAAGCAGTAAGCATCTCTCTCAACATGGCTGAGGCAGTGGCCTTTGTTTAAGGTTACATTGTTTAATCCCAAGGGATGAGGGGTAGGGGGTTAGAACTAGCTGCTTGGACAGAAGCCTGGGAGGTTTGAGCTCAGTTCCTTGGGAGCCTGGAATGTGGAGGGTTGGGGACTCAGAGACTCCGGAACTCATGGATCCCAGCCAGGGAGCAGGAGGTCCCTGGGGACCTAGGAGGGTGTGTTTGTGGTTTCCAGATGCACAGATGACATAATGTCTGCCTGGCTTGCAGACCAGCTCTGCTCAGAGTGGCCCTTCCACAGGCCCTGCCCCAGCTCTGGCCTGCTGCCCAGGGGTAGGCTTTGCTTCAGAGCTGCTCAGCAAACTGAGGTTGACCAGCTGGGGCCTCCCTGCTTAAATCTTAGTCCTGGAATCGTGGGCTGCTAACATGGGGTGGCTTCCCCTGCCCCCAACCATCAGCCCTGACAGCTGTGCCCTTTGCCCTCCCAGAGGCTCCCACTGCCTGCGTTCCCACAGTCACTCCTGCTGTCAGACACAGGGAAGCACTTTGCTTGTGCAGAAAAAGAAGGAATTTAGTCGGGCGTGGTGGCACACGCTTGTAATCCCAGCATTTGGGAGGCTGAGACCAGAGGATCCGGGTTCGTGGCTAGCCTCAGCTACCTAGTGAGGCACTCCGCAACTTAGTGAGACCCGGTTTCAAAATAAAGAATAAAAAATAGGGCTGGGGGTATAGCTCGAAGGTAGAATGCCCCTGAGTTCAATCCCCAGTATCAAAAAAACAAAAACAAACAATCAAAATAAATAAAAAATAGGGCTGGTGGGGGGGGGGTAACTCAGAGGTAGAATGCCCCCAAGTTCAATCCCCAGTACTGCAAAAAAAAAAAAAAAAAAAAAAAAGGAACTTACCCTGGTTAGGGCAAGGCCAGTATAGAATGGGGAAGACCTGGCTGTGGTGATACTCAATAGCCATAGTCTGGACCATCAGTCCCCAAATGCTTGCACATGCTCTCCTCTCAGGAGCGTGTGAAATGGAGGGTTATGACTGTTGTGTTTGCAGACGAGGACCTGGGGTTTGAAACAGGCTCTAAGTTGTGGAGGGCCTCACTAAGCAGCTGAGGCTGACCTCGAACCTGCAACCCTCTTAAGTACTGAGATTACAAGTGTGAGCCACCACGTCCAACCTCTTTTTTATTCGTTATTTTGAAACAGGGTCTCACTGTTGCGGAGGGCCTAAGTAGTTGAGGCTGGCTTCTCATGTTTTTTTTTTTTTTTTTTTCAGTACTGGAGATTGAACCCAAGGGCATTCTACCTCCGAGCTACACCGCCCCCCCCCAGCCCTATTTTTTATTCTTTATTTTTTTGCGGTACTGGGGATTGAACTCAGGGGCATTCTACCTCTGAGCTATACCCCCAGCCCTATTTTTTATCCTTTATTTTGAAACAGGGTCTCACTAAGTTGCTGAGTGCCTCACTAGGTAGCTGAGGCTGGCCGCCAACCCGGATCCTCCAGTCTCAGCCTCCCGAATGCTGGGATTACAAGCGTGTGCCACCACGCCCGGCTCTTATTCTTTATTTTGAGATAGAGTCTCACTAAGTTGAGGAGTGCCTCACTAGGTAGCTGAGGCTGGCCATGAACCCGGATCCTCTGGGTCTCAGCCTCCCAAATGCTGGGATTACAAGCATGTGCCACCATGCCCGGCTTGCTTCTCATGTTTTTAAGGAAGTATACTGAACACACCTGTGTGTCTCAGGTCTGGGATAAACAGGTATGTAATCTGGCTGCTACATGGCACCTTTGGGGGCCTCAGCCAAGTTCTCTGGGGCAGGGGCTTTGATGCACAAACCAGTTAAACATGCCCTGGGCACTGTTCCTCTCATCTGGGGACCCTGGAGAGCCAAACAAGCTGCACAGCCCTCTTTGGAGGCTGGGGCCTGGGCATAGTGCTGGCTGTCTAGGATTCTCTACTGGTATCAGTTCTGATCTCTGGCTGGGTTCTGGGGAGATGTGTACCTGGACAAATGCCTGGAAGTGGCATTCACCCAGCTGGCTTGGCAGGTAGGGCGTGGCCTGTCTTGATACTGGAGTCGGATGTGTGCTCCCTGAGTTCACCTCCTCCAGGCCACTGTCCTTTGTGATGGACTCTCAAGCCAAGAAAGGGGGCTGACCAAGGCCACATCCATTCTCTATCTAGAGAACACATAGTTCAGTCACTCCTCCTACTCAAGGAAGAAGTGGAGGCAGAGCCCAAGCCTTCAAGGAAGGTCATGGCCATAAAGATGACCCCTTTGGCTCGTGTGTGTGTGTGTGTTCATGCGCCTGTGTATGTTACTGGGGATTGAACCCAAGGTCATTCTACCTCTGAGCTACATCCCCAGACCTATTTTTTTTTTTTTTTTAATTTTTAAACAGGGTCTCACTAAGTTGCTGAAGCTGGCCACAAACCTGCAATCCTCGTCTCAGCCTCCCAAGTACCAGGATTACAGGTGTGCACCATCATGCTTGGCTTGGCCTTTTTTTGTGTGTGTGGTACTGGGGATTGAACCCACGGGCATTTGACCTCCAAGCTACACCCCAACCCCATTTTTTAAATTCTTTATTTTCATTATTATTATATTTATTTCTTTATTTTTTGCGGTACTGGGATTGAACTCAGGGGCATTCTACCTCCGAGCTATACCCCAGCCCTATTTTTTATTCTATATTTTGAAACAGGGTCTCACTAAGTTGCAGAGTGCCTCACTAAGTAGCTGAGGCTGGCCACGAACCCAGATCCTCCTTTCTCAGCCTCCTAAGTACTGGGATTACAAGTGTGCGCCACCACACCCATTCTTTATTCTTTCTTTATTTTATTTTTATTTTTTATTTATTTATTTATTTTTTTTTTGGTTTTTTTTTTGGCGGTACTGGGGATTGAACTCAGGGGCATTCTACCTCCGAGCTACACCCCCAGCCCTATTTTTTATTCTTTATTTTGAAACCAAGTCTCACTAAGTTGCGGAGTGCCTCACTAGGTAGCTGAGGCTGGCCGCGAACCTGGATCCTCCGGTCTCAGCCTCCCGAATGCTGGGATTACAAGCATGCGCCACCACGCCCGGCTGTATTTTATTTTTATTTTTGATGCTGGGGATTGAACCCAGAAGCATTCTACCTCTGAGCTACCCGCCTAGCTTGGTTTTATTCCTTATTTGGATACAGGGTCTCACTAGGTTGCTGAGAGACTCATGAAGTTGCTATGGCTGGTTCTGAACCTGCAATCCTCCTGTCTCAGCCTCCCAAGTACTGGAATTACAAGCATGTGCCACCATGCCCAGCTAAGCTTGACCTTTTCATTCTAGAGAAAAACTGAGGAACTGAAGAAAGAAGAAGGTCAGAATATCAATGCTGAAGCACCAAGAACACTCAAGTTATACTCAAGAAAAGGATGTTCAAAATACATAAAGTTTTACCAAAAAGTATTAACAATGAAATATTAGCCTTAAAAATGAATGAAATTAGCCAGGCGTGGTGGCGCACACTTGTAATCTTAGCATTTGGGAGGCTGAGACCGTAGGATCAGGGTTCGTGGCCAGCCTCAGCTGCTTAGTGAGGCCCTCCACAACTTAGTGAGACCCTGTTTCAAAATAAAGAATAAAAAATAGGGCTGGGGCTGTAGCTTGGAGATAGAATGCCCTTGGGTTCCATCCCCAGAACTGCAAAAACAAAAACAAACAAAAAAATGAATGAAATTGCCAGGTGTGGTGGCGCACACTTGTAATTCCAGCATTTGGGAGGCTCAGACTGGAGGAGACGGGTTCGCAGCCAGCCTCAGCTACCTAGTGAGGCACTCCGCAACTTAGTGAGACCTGGTTTCAAAATAAAGAATAAAAAATAGGGCTAGGGTAGAGCTCGAAGGTAGAATGCCCCTGAGTTCAATCCTCAGTACCGCCAAAAAAAAAAAAAAAAAAAAGGTACCTAGAACCTGGGCATGGTGGTGCACGCTTGTAATCCCAGTACTTGGGAGGCTGAGACCAGAGGATCTGGGTTCATAGCCAGTCTCAGCTACTTAATGAGGCCCTCTGCAACTTAGTGAGACCCTGTTCTAAAATAAAGAATAAAAAATAGGACCGGGGGTATAGCTCAGAGGTAGAATGCCCCTGGGTTCAATCTTCAGTACCACACACACAAAAAGGTATCTAGATTGGCAAATTCAGGGACAGAAAGCTGAACAGTAGTTACCAGTGCTGGCAAAAGATACAAATGGGGACCTATTTTTTTTTTTTTTTTTGCGGAACTGGGGATTGAATCAGGAGCATTCTATCTCTGAGCTATACCCCCAATCATATTTTTTTATTCTTTACTTTGAAACAGGGTCTAAGTTGCAGAGGGCTTCCCTAACTAGCTGAGGTTGACCGCGAACCCAGATCCTCTGGTCTTAGCCTCCCAAGTACTGGGATTACAAGCGTGCACCACCACGCCTAGCTTTTATTCTTTTTTTTTTGGGGGGGGGTACTGGGGATGGAACCTGGGGGCATCCTACTTCCAAACTACAGCTCCAGCCCTATTTTTTTTTTTTTTTTTTGCAGTACTGGGGATTGAACTCAGGGGCATTCTACCTCCGAGCTATACCCCCAGCCCTATTTTTTATTCTTTATTTTGAAACAGGGTCTCACTGAGTTGCAGAGTGCCTCACTAGGTAGCTGAGGCTGGCCTCGAACCCGGATCCTCCAGTCTCAGCCTCCCAAATGCTGGGATTACAAGCATGCACCACCATGCCCAGGTTCTAGATACCCTCTATGAGTGGAATCATAAAGTATTTATCCTTTTGTGTCTGGTGTTTTACTCAGCATAATGTTTTCAAAGTTCATCCATGTTGAAGCATGTATCAGAATTTCTTTTTTTTTTGCGGTACTGGGGATTGAACTCAGGGGCGTTCTACCTCCGAGCTATACCCCCAGCCCTATTTTTTATTCTTTATTTTGAAACCGAGTCTCACTAAGTTGCGGAGGGCCTCACTAGGTAGCTGAGGCTGGCCGCAAACCCGGATCCTCCAATCTCAGCCTCCCAAATGCTGGGATTACAAGCATGCGCCACCACGCCCGGCTCATTTTTTTCTTTCTTTCTTTCTTTCTTTTTTTTTTTTTTTTGCAGTACTATGGATGGAGTCCCTCTGCAAACTTAGTGAGCCCCCATTTCAAAATAAAGAATAAAAAAATAAGACTAGGGGTGAAGCTCAGACTTAGAATACCCTTGAGTTCAATCTCCAGTACTGGAAAAACAAAAAAACAAGAGACAGATGCCAGAAAGGAGGTGATCTATTGAAGGTTACACAGCAGGCAAGGGAAAGAGGCAGAATTTGAAACTGAGACTGTGTGTCTGTGAAGCCCTGCATGTTTCTTTTTTTTCTTTTGCGGTACTGGGGATTGAACTCAGGGGCATTCTACCTTCGAGCTATACCCCCAGCCCTATTTTTTATTCTGTATTTTGAAACCGAGGCTCACTAAGTTGCAGAGTACCTCACTAGGTAGCTGAGGCTGGCTTTGAACCCGGATCCTCCGGTCTCAGCCTCCAGAATGCTGGGATTACAAGCGTGCACCACCATGCCCGGCTCCCTGCATGTTTCTTTCTGGGTTCATTTCTCAGAATGTCTCAGCTCCTTCATCTGGGGCCCTCAGAAGGCCTCTCCCACGTCACTCTTCTTTTTTTTTTTTTTTTTTTTTGCGGTACTGGGGATTGAACTCAGGGGCATTTTACCTCTGAGCTATACCCCCAGTCCTATTTTTTATTCTTTATCTTGAAACAGGGTCTCGTTAAGTTGCGGAGTGCCTCACTAGGTAGCTGAGGCTGGAAGAGAACCTGGATCCTCTGGTCTCACCCTACCAAATGCTGGGATTACAACTATTTTTTATTCTTTATTTTGAAACAGAGTCTCATTAAGTTGTGGAGTGCCTCACTAGGTAGTTGAGGCTGGCCGCATACCCGGATCCTCTGCTCTCAGCCTCCCAAATGCTGGGATTACAAGCATGCGCCACCACGCCCGGCTCAGCCTCAATAATTTAGTGGGGCTCTCAGAAACCTAGTGAGACCCTGTTTCCAAATAAGAAATAAAATCCGGACAGGTGTGGTGGTGCACACTTATAATCCCAGTACTGAGACAGGAGGATCAAAGGTTTATGGCCAGCCTCAGCAACTTAGACCCCGTTTCAAAATAAATAATAAAAAATAGGGCTGGGGGTGTAGTTCAGAGGTATAAAATCCGTCTGAGGATGTAGCTTGGATGTAGAATGCCTCTGGTTTCAATTCCCAATATCACAAAAAAACAAAACAAAACAAAAAACTTCAAGCTTAACAAAAACTAAATAGTTTTTATGTTCTGACCCAGGGCAGTCATAACAATTCCCACCATCTATTTTATGGTACTTGTTTTTTTTTTTTTTGCGGTACTGGGGATTGAACTCAGGGGCATTCTACCTGTGAGCTACACCCCCAGCCCTATTTTTTATTCTTTATTTTGAAATCGGGTCTCGCTAAGTTGTGGAGTGCCTCACTAGGTAGCTGAGGCTGGCCTCGAACCCGGATCCTCCGATCTCAGCCACCACGCCCGGCTATTTTATGGTACTTGTGATGGAACTCAGGGACATTCTACTTCTGACCTACATTCCTAGCCCTGATTTATTTTTATTTTGAAATAGTCTCTCTAAGCTGGGCGTAGTGGCACACACTTGTAATCCCAGCATTTGGGAGGCTGAGACCAGAGGATCCAGGTTCGTGGCCAGCCTCAGCTACTTAGTGAGGCACTCCGCAACTTAGTGAGAATGCCTCTGAGTTCAATCCCCAGTACCGCAAAAAAAAAAAAAAAAGAATTAAAAAAAATAGGGCTGGGGGTATAGCTCGAAGGTAGAATGCCCCTGAGTTCAATCCCCAGTACCACACACAAAAAAAAGTCTCTCTAGGTTGATGAGAGTCTCACTACTTGCTGAGCCTGTCCTCAAACCTGTCATCTTCTTGTTTTAGCCTTCCATGTACTGGAATTACAGACCTGCACTACCAAGCTCGCCTTTATTTTTGTGGCACTGGGGATTGAATCCAGGGGCATTCTACATCTGAGCTATATCCCCAGCCCTATTTTATTTTTATTTGGAAACAGGGTCTCTCTAGGTTAATGAGAGTATTTTTTTTTTTTTCAGTACTGGGGATTGAACTCAGGGGCATTCTACCTCCGAACTATACCCCCAGCCCTATATTTTATTCTTTATTTTTTTAAAAACCGGGTCTCACTAAGTTGCAGAGTGCCTCACTAGGTAACTGAGGCTGGCCTTGAACCCGGATCCTCCGGTCTCAGCCTCCCAAATGCTGGGATTACAAGCATGCGCCACCACGCCCGGCTTAATGAGAGTATTTGCTGAGGCTGTCCTCGAATCTGCAACCCTCCTGTCTCAGCCTCCTAAGTACCGGAATTATAATCATTTGCCACCAAGCCTGGCCCACCTTCTACTTTAATACCCACTTTATTTCATATGGAAACAAGGTTTCGATAGGTTGACTAGCATCTTACTACTTGCTGAGGTTGTCCTTGAACCTGAGATACTCTTGTCTCAGCTTCCCAAGTACAGGGATTACAAGTATCACCACGCCCAGTTTTTTTTTTTGTTTTGTTTTGTTTTTGCAGTACTGGGGATTGAACCCAGGGGCATTCTACCTCCGAGCCACACCCCCAGGGCTATTTTTTATTCTTTATTTTGAAACAGAGTCTCACTAAATTGCAGAGGGCCTCACTAAGTAGCTGAGGCTGGCCGAAAAACCAGATCCTCCATTTTCAACCTCCCAAGTACTGGGATTACAAGCGTTCGCCTCCGTGCCCGGTTTATTCTTTTTTTTTTTTTTTTTTTGTGCAGTACTGGGGATTGAACTCAGGGGCATTCTACCTCTGAGCTATACCCTCAGCCCTATTTTTTATTCTTTATTTTGAAACAGGGTCTCACTAAATTGCCGAGGGTCTCAGTAAGCAGCTGAGATTGGCGGCGAACCTGGATCCTCCGATCTCAGCCTCCCAAATGCTGGGATTAAAGCATGTGCCACCACACCCGACTACCACGCTTGGCTGTTTTTTTTTTTTTTTTTTGCGGTACTGGGGATTGAACTCAGGGGCATTCTACAGCCGAGCTACACCCCCAGCCCTATTTTTTATTCTTTATTTTGAAACAGGGTCTCACTAAGTTGCGGAGTGCCTCACTAGGTAGCTGAGGCTGGCCATGAACCCGGATCCTCCAGTCTCAGCCTCCCGAATGCTGGGATTACAAGCGTGCGCCACCACGCCTGGCTACCACGCCTGGTTTTAAAATGCATTTTGATCATAATTTCTAAGTTTGTAAGAGGAGAGGGAGCCGACCTCGGCGGGGTCCGGGGCAAGCCTCAACCCTGAGTCAGGAGGATCTCAATTCCAAGGTCAGTTGAGCGACTCAGCGAGACCATCTCCAAGTAAGAAATAAGAGCCAGTCGTGGTGGTGCACGCCTTCCATCCCAGTACTTGGGAGGCTGATACAGGAGGATTGAAGGTTGGAGGCTAGCCTTGGCAATTTAGCGAGGTTCTTAGCAACTAATCGAGACCCAGTTCAAAATAAAAAAGTAAGCCCTGCGTGGTGGCACGCTTGTAATCCCAGCGAGGCTCTCAGAAACCTACTGAGACCCTGTTTCCAAATAAGAAATAAAATCGGGCTGAGGGTGTAGCTGGGAGGTAGAATGCCTCTGGGTTCAATCCCCAGGGCCCTCCCCCCGACCCCCCGCCACACACATACAAAATTGGGGCCTGGGTGTGTAGCACCAAGGTAGACTGTCATATTTCAACCCCCAGCACCTCTCCTCCCATACAGAAATTTAGTCTGGGAAATCGGTGTGCACCTACACTTACAGTTCATCTCAGGACCAGCCACGCCCTGAGGGAGGTGCGGGGGGCCCAGCCGCGCGAGCGGCTCCTCGCCCGCAGGTGCGTCACAGAGCTGACCCCGCAGCACACTCGGGCCCGGGCGGGGAGCGCGGCCCTGCAGCGCGGCCGAGCCGCGGGTCCAGGAACTGTGCGAAGGCGTCGGCCAGCCGGGGCGCATGCGGACCCCAAGCGCCGGGCCCCAACTGCCGCGCTCGCGGCGCGTCCCCGCGAGGTCGAGGATCCGAGGTCCGTGCCCATTGGCTGGCGGCGGCCCTCAGCCCGCCCCCGCACGGCGCCTATTGGTCTGGGCAGCAGCGCCCGCTGGGTAGGGGCGGTGCCCGCTCTCCCGCCCGCCTGAAGAGGGCGGCGAGGAAGCGGCGACACTGCGCCCCGCCCCTCGGCTCGCAGCGGGCTCGACTGCTCCCGGCCCCTCCAGGCTCCTCTGGCTTCGGCTCGGCGGTGGCAGCGGTAGGTGCCGGCGCGGACGACCGGTTGGAGGGCCGCCTCTCGGCTGTCCGAGGGTTGCTATGCCTCGCCCTGCGACGTCCGGAGCTCGCTCGCTGGGTCGCCGGGGGCGGGAAGGGCGGCGGCCGCCGGCGCGGGACGCGGCAGCCAGGCGGGGCCGGGCGGGCCTGCGGGGTGACCTCAGTGTCCGGCGCGCCGGTTCGGGTCGCGCGGCCGCCTGGCCTGGGAGCAGCTCGGGCTGGGAGGGCTCGCCGCCGTTTGCTGAGGCTGGAGGGCCAGTGGTGTGGGGCGAGGGGCCGAAGAGCGTCCTGTCGGGGTCGCGGGCGGGGCCGGGCGGGCTGGAGAACCGGGCCGGGGCGGGGCTCCTCTTCGTGCGTGCGTGGCCTAGCGGCGGGATGGAGCATGTCGGGGTCTGGCTGCGGGAGTTTGAAGGGCAGGGTGGGGACAGCAGGGACAGCTGGAAAGGTTACCCAGAGCCGAATGTGGTTTAGCACATGGTACAGGCTCTTCATCGGTGAGCCTGAGCTTACGTTCAGTGAAATTGCACCATAGGATTTTTTTTGGGGGGTTGCCCATTTCCAGGAACGTGTAAATTAAATGCTTAGGCTACTTTGAAGTGAAGGCAGCGATTCTCCTTAGACTTGTGTTGTAGAACCCAGACCCGGGGTGAAGCATAATAGTCCTCGGGAAGGTGAGTGCTGCTTAGCTTTCTATTGGAATCCCCTTTTTCTCCTTTTCCCCTTCTGGTCCAGTTACAGTATTCTCTTGCTGGCTGCTTAGCATTGCACTGTTTCTTGCTTTCTGCCTCTCCCGCCCATTTCCCTGCTGCTGTGCTTTTGGCAGCTGCCTCTGCTCATTCCCAGGGATGGTTGTGGCATTGCATCAGGGGATATTTGTGCTTGTAATTTGCTCACTCAGCCCAGGAGGAGGGAGGGGAGATCAGTATGCTGTGGAGATGGGGGGGGAGGGCAGCCGTCAGCTTCTCTCAGAGATGGGTGTGGTGAGGGAAATACAGCTGCTCTAGGCCTATAGGGTAACACTGCCCAGTCATCAGCTCAGATTCAAAGACCAGCAACAGCAGCAGCTATTTTTATAAATGAATTCTGAATCCAAGCTGAGAACATGGATTTAGAGTGAACAGTTGTCATGCTCTGTTACAGGCTATTACTATTTGGTGGACAACATTAGAGTTGCTAAGCAAGGCACTCCCCTCCCATCTGTACACTGCAGGGGGGCATTTTTTTTTTTTTTTTGGTGGTGGTACTGGGGATTGAACCCCAGGGCATTGTACCTCCGACCTATGCCCCCAGCCCTATTTTTTTTTTTTTTTTTTTTTTTTGCAGTACTGGGGATGGAAACCAGGGGCTTTCTACCTCTGAGCTACATCCCCAGCCCTATTTTTTATTCTCTATTTTGGAACAGGGACTCACTAAGTTGTGGAGGGCCTCAGTAAGTAGCTGAGGCTGGTGGCTAACCTGGGATCCTCCTGTCTCGGCCTCCCAATTACTAGGATTACAAGGGTGCACCACAACACCCGACTTTTATTTTTTATTCTTTATTTTGAAACGGTCTCACTGACTTAGTTTCGGAGGGCCTCACTAAGTAGCTGAAGCTGGCCTTGAACCTGTGGTCCTCCTGTCTCACTCAGGCTCCCAAGTACTGATATTACAAGTGTGTGCCACAATGCTTGGCTTTAGTTTTTTATTTTGAAACACTGTACGTTTCTGAGGCAGGCCTCAAATCTGCAATCCTTCTGTCTCAGCCTCCCAAGTAAGAGGATTAAAAGTGTGTGCCACCACGCCAGGCGTTTTATTTTTATTTTGACAGAGATTAAAAGTGTGTGCCACCATGCCAAGTGTTTTATTTTTATCTTTTTTTTTTTTATCATCTTGGTTGATGAGAGTCAGCAACTTAATGAGACACTGTTTCCAAATAAAAAAATCCCAGTACTTGGGAGGCTGAGGTAGGATAGCAGATATAAGCAAACGTGGTAACTTCAGCAAGACTGTTTCAAAATAGAAAATAAAATAGGGCTGAAGGATATCATACAGGTACTGTATCTCTGGGTTCAATCCCCAGTTCCACACCAAAAAGGAGAGCCGGGTGGGTGTGGCGCATGCTTCTAATCCCAGTACTTGGAAGTCTGAGACAGGAGGATCACAGCCAGCCTCAGCAATTTAGTGAGACCTTGTTTCAAAACAAAGAATAAAAAATAGGGCTGGTGGTATAGCTCAGAGGTAGAATGTTCCTGTGTTCCTTCCCCAGTAACACACACACACACACAAAAAAAAAAAAAAAAAAAAAAAAAAAAAAAAAAAAAAAAAAAAAAAAAAAAAAAAAAAAAAAAAAAAAAAAAAAAAAAAAAAAAAAAAAGAAAAGAAAAGAAAGAAAGAAAGAAAGAAAAACTGAGGATATAGCTTAGAGGTAGAAAACCCCTGGGTTCAATTTCTAGTACTACAAGAAAAAAAGTCACACAGATTGTTAAGTGGCAGAAGCGACATTTAAACCAAGATCTAGGTCTTTTTAACTCCCACACAGTAGGTAAGAAACTTATTTATTTATTTATTTTTGTGGTACTGGAGATTGAGCCCAGGGACATACTATTTCCAAGCTATACCTCAGTCCTATTTTATTTTATTTATTTATTTGGTATTGGGGAGTGAACCCAGAGACATTCTACCTTCAAGTTACACCCCCAGCCTGATTTTACTTCTTATTTGGAAACAGGGTCTTACTAAGTTGTGGAAGGTTACACTAAGTTGCCAAGGCTGGCTTAGAACCTGTGATCCTCCTGTCTCAGCCTCCCAAGTACTGGGATTAAAAGAATGTACCACCACGACTGACTTGGTTTATGATTGAAGTGCTTGGGAATATATGAATGCAAAGTAAACTCACCAGAGACTGATAAACCAGATTACTAATTTATCTCAGAAGTATTGAGTACACCGGGAATGTTACTCATGTCTGTAATCCCAGTACTTGGGAGACTGAGATAGGACAATCGCAGGTTTGAGGACAGCCTCAGCAATTTAGGGAGACTCAGCAGCCTAGGGAGACCCTGTTTTGAAACAAAAAATAAGCTGGGCATGGTGGCATATGCCACCCAATATTTCGGAGGTTGAAACAGGAGAATTACAGGTTCAAGGATAGCCTCAGCAAGTAGTGAGACTCTCAGCAACCTAGCGAGACCCTGTTTCAAAATAAAAATAAAATCAGGCTAGGAGTGTAGCTCAGAGGTAGAATGCCCCCCTAGGTTCAATCCTCTAGTATTATATCTCCCCCCCCACACACAAATATTGAGTGCTATGTACACAATTGGATTTAAATTTTAAATATCCACTGGCTAGGACATCTCCATTGTTTGGCAGACTAATCAGTAATAAGACAGCTATTATAGAATTGGAATGAAGGGCACTGAATGTTCTTAGGATATTTTAATCAAGTTGTAGAAGCCTACTGATTCTCCCTTTTCCTATTGTAAGAACACATACAGCCGGTGTGGTGGTGCATGCTTGTAATCCTAGCATTTGGGAGGCTGAGACCAGAGGATCCGGGTTCGCGGCCAGCCTCAGCTACCAGTGAGGCACTCTGCAACTTAGTGAGACCCTGTTTCAAAAATAAAGAATAGAGCCGGGTGTGGTGGCGCACGCTTGTAATCCCAGCATTCAGGAGGCTAAGACCGGAGGATCCGGGTTCAAGGCCAGCCTCAGCTACCTAGTGAGGCACTCCACAACTTATTGAGACCCGGTTTCAAAATAAAGAATAAAAAATAGGGCTGGGGGTGTAGCTCGGAGGTAGAATGCCTCTGAGTTCAATCCCCAGTACCGCAAAAAAAAAAAAAAAAATAAAGAATAAAGAATAAAAAATAGGGCTGGGGTATAGCTCAGAGGAGCTTAGAGGTAGAATGCCCCTGAATTCAATCCCCAGTACTGAAAAAAAAAGAAAAAAAACACATACTAAACTTGGAAAGTACTGGAGCATGTCTTAAACATTTTGTGTGTGTGGTACTGGGGATTGAACCCTGAGGGATTCTACTTTTGATCTACATCCCTCAGCCCAAATTTATTTTGAAACAAGGTCTCACTAGGTTGATGAGAGTCTCAGTACTTGCTGAGGCTGTCCTCAAACCTTTGATCCTCCTTTCTCAGCCTCCCAAGTACAAGGATTATAGGTGTGCACCACCACACCCGGTTGTCTTAAACATTTTCCACATTTATTTATTTTTATGGTGTTGGGTATTGAACCCAGGGGCATTCTACCTTTGAGCTGCACCCCAGCCATGTTTTGTTTTTTATTTTGGGGGGGGGGTTTGGTACTAGCAATGGAATCCTGGGGCCTTCTACCTCTGGGAAATGGGGATTGAACCCAGGGGCATTCTACCTCTGAGCTATACTCCCAGCCCTATTTTTCATTTTTATTTATTTATTTATTTATTTTTTCCTTTTGTGGTCCTGGAGATTGAACCCAGAGGCATTCTACCTTCGAGCTACACCCCCAGCCCAGTTTTATTTCTTACTTGGAAACAGGATCTTCCTAGATTGTTGAGTTTCACTACTTGCTGAGGCTGTCTCCAATCCTGCTATTCTCCTGTCTCAGCCTCCCAAGTACAGGGATTACAGGTGTGTGCCACCACTCCCAGCTCTATTTTTTATTCTTTATTTAGAGACAGAGTCTTTGTGGAGGGCCTCACTAAGTAGCTGAGGCTGACCGTAAACCTGTGATGCTCCTGTCTCAGCCTCCCAAGTACTGAGATTACAAGTGTGGGCCACCATGTCTGGCTCGCCCACCATGTCTGGCTCACCCAGCCCTATTTTTTTGTTTTCTCTCTTACTGGGGATTGAACCCAGGGGCATTCTACCTCCAAGCTATACCCCCAGCCCTTTTTTTTTTTTTTTTTTTGCGGGACTGGAGCTTCAACTCGAGGGCATTCTACCTCCGAGCTATACCCCCAGCCTTATTTTTTATTCTTTATTTTGAAACAGGGTCTCACTAAGTTGTGGAGTGCCTCACTAGGTAGCTGAGGCTGGCCTCGAACCCGGATCCTCCAGTCTCAGCCTCCCAAATATTGGGATTACAAGCATGGGCCACCATGCCCGGCTCCCAGCCCTATTTTATGTTTTATTTTGAAACAAGGTCTCACTAAGTTACTGAGGCTGGCCTTGAACCTGAGATCCTCCTGTCTCTACTTCTCAAGTACTGGAATTACAGGTGTATGTCACCACACTCTGCTTTACATTATTGTTTTTCAGCTCAAGTATGGAGGTGAAGTCATTTGCCTTTGGCCAAACAGGAAGTGAGTGACTAGCTGGAACTGATGACCTATTTTCACCACCAGTGCTATGTTTGACTCAAGCAAAGTAGTCTCTCTTTGTTCTTGTATATTTGTGTGTGTGGTATTGGAATCATTCTACCTCTGACCTATTGATCAATGTTAGGTTGTTTTGCTACTAGGAATTGAACCCAGGGGCATTCTACCTCTGAGCTTCACCCCCAGCCCTATTTTTTATTCTTTCTTTCTTATTTATTTATTTTTTTATTCTTGCAGTACTGGGGATTGAACCCAGGGGCATTTTACCTCTGAGCTACACTCCCAGTCCTATTTTTATTCTTTATTTTTGAAACAGAGTCTCACTAATTTCCAGAGGGCCTCAATAAGTAGCTGAGGCTGGCCTCGAACTTGGATCCTCCACTCTCAGCCTCCCAAGTACTGGGATTACAAGCGTGCGTCACCGAGCTGGGTGTGGTGGCACAAAACTAGAGTGTGCCACAACACCTGGCTTATGAATATTTATGTGCAGGTTTTGTGTTTTTTTTTTGCTGGGGATTGAACCCAGGGGCAGTCTACCTCTGAGCTACACCACCAGCCCTGTTTTTAATTCTTTATTTTGAAACAGGGTTTCACTAAGTATCTGAAGCTGTCAGCTAACCAGCGATCCTCTGTCTTAGCCTCCCAAGTACTGGGATTATAATCGTGGGCCACCACACCGGGCTGTACAGGTTTGTTTTTTTTTTTGTGGTACTGGGGATGAAACCTGGGGGCATTTTACTCTGAGCTACAGCCCCAGCCTTATTTTTTATCCTTTATTTTGAAACAGGGTCTCGCTAAGTTGCCGAGGCCTTCACTAATTAGCTGAGGCTGGCCTGGAACCCGGATCCTTCAGTCTCAGCCTCCCAAGTATTGGGCTTACAAGTGTACACCACCACGCCTGGCTCTGTACAGGTTTTTTTTTTTTTTTTCAGTGCTGGGGATTGAACTCAGGGGCATTCTACCTCCCAGTTGTACCCCCAGCCCTATTTTTTATTCTTTATTTAGAAACAGAGTCTCACTGAGTTGCGGAGTGCCTCACTAAGTAGCCGAGGCTAGCTGCGAACCAGAATCCTCAGGTCTCAGCCTCCCAAATGCTGGGATTACAAGTATGCGCCACCACGCCTGGCTGGTTTTTTTGTTTTGATACTGCGGATTGAATCCAGGGGCAGTCTACCTCCAGCTATATCAGCAGCCCTTTTTTTTTTTTTTTTTTTTTTTTGCGGTACTAGGGATTGAACTCAGGGGCGTTCTACCTCCAAGCTACACCCCTAGCCCTATTTTTGTTTATTCTTTATTTCGAAACAGGGTCTCATTAAGTTGCAGAGTGCCTCACTAGGTAACTGAGGCTGTCTTCAACCTGGATCCTCCGGTCTCAGCCTCCCGAATGCTGGGATTACAAACCTGCGCCACCACACCCGGCTTTATCAGCAGCCCTTTTACTGGGTATTTTACATACTGGTTCCATTCTGTCATTATAATCTTTTTTTTTTTTTTTGCGGTACTGGGGATTGAACCCAGGGCCATTCTACCTCTGAGCTACACCCCCAGTCCTATTTTGTAATTTTTATTTTGAAACAAAGTCTCACTAATTGGCAGAGAGCCTCACTAAGTAGCTGAGGTTGGCAGTAAACCGTGATCCTCCAGTCTCAACCTCCCAAGTACTGGGTTTACAAGTGTGCGACACCACACCCAACTCATCATAATCTATGAACTGTGGACAATGGAGGTCATAGATGAGGACTTAAGGTTGCACATACAAGCCTGGTGTGGTGGCGCACGCTTGTAATCCCAGTACTTGGGAGGCTGTAACTGGAGGATCCAGGTTCACGGTCAGCCTCAGCTACTTAGTGAGGCCCTCTGCAACTAAGTGAGACCCTGTTTCAAAATAAAGAATAAAAAATAGTTGGGTGTGGTGGCGCACACTTGTAATCCCAGCATTTGGGAGGCTGAGACCAGAGGATCCGGGTTCAAGACCAGCCTCAGCTACCTAGTGAGGCCCTCCCCAATTTAGTGAGACCCTGTTTCAAAATAAAGAATAAAAAAAAAAAATAGGGCTGGGGATATAACTTGGAGGTAAAATGCCCCTGAGTTCAATCCCCAGTACTGCAAAAATAAAATAAAATAAAATAAAAAATAGTGCTGAGGGTATAGCTCAGAGGTAGAATCCCCTGGGTTCAATCCCCAGTACTGAAAAAAAAAAAAAAAAAAAAAAGTTGCACATACAATAAAAAGATAGGTCCAAATCTAGATCTATCTTATGATAAAGTGTGTGGTGTTCTCATGGTGCCATGTAGCTTTGCTTGGTATTGGTAATTCCTTTGAGGCTTTTACTTGGTTTTTATATAATAGATGTTGCCAAATACCTGTTTCTTTTACATTTGGTTAGGAGACCAACATCCAAAGCAGGTGCATGAGATTGTAATACAAGAAGGTGGTGGCTTAGTTCATTATCCTGGCTTTCTTCTTTTGGTTTAATGGGAGATTATCAGTACGCATAATGATCAGGTTGCAGCATCAGAACAGTTCTACAACTTACTTCAGTTTCAGAGGTGTCTGCTCTTTGCCTTTTCACCCTTTCATCTTTTGTACTTTACCTATTATCTTTTTGGGGGGCAGGAGTACTGGAGGTTGAAACCAGAGACAACATACCTCTAAGCCACATCCCTACCCCTTCTTTTTTTGGCACTGGGGATTGACCCAGGGGATTCTACCTCTGAGCTACACCCCGAGCCCTATTTTTAGTCTTTATTTCAAAACAGAGTCTCACTAAGTTACAGAGGGCTTCACTAGGTAGCTGAGGCTGGCTGTGAACCTGGATCCTCCTGTCTCACAGACTCTCAAGTACTGGAATTACAAGCGTGCACCACCACGCCCGGCTCACCCCAACCCTTTTTATTATTTATTTGTTTACTTATTTATTTATTTATTTCTGGTACTGGGATGGAACCCAGAGGCATTCTACCTCCGAGCTACACCCCTAGCGCTATTTTTTTTTTTTTTTTCCCGTACTGGGGATTGAACTCAGGGGCGTTCTACCTTCGAGCTATACCCCCAGCCCTATTTTTTATTCTTTATTTTGAAACAGGGTCTCACTAAGTTGCGGAGTGCCTCACTAGGTAGCTGAGGCTGGCCACAAACCTGGATCCTCCGGTCTCAGCCTTCCAAATGCTGGGATTACAAGCGTGCGCCACCACGCCCGGCTTAATTTTATTTATTTATTTATTTATTTTATTTTATTTTATTTTTTGCGGTACTGGGGATTGAACTCAGGGGCATTCTACCCCCGAGCTATACCCCCAGCCCTATTTTTTATTCTTTATTTTGAAACCGAGTCTCACTAAGTTGTGGAGGGCCTCACTAGGTAGCTGAGGCTGGCCGAGAACCCGGATCCTCCGGTCTCAGCCTCCCGAATGCTGGGATTACAAGCGTGCGCCACCACGCCCGGCTTATTTATTTATTTATTTATTTATTTATTTGCGGTACTAGGGATTGAACTCAGGGGCGTTCTACCTCCGAGCTACACCCCCAGCCCTATTTTTTATTCTTTATTTTGAAACCGAGTCTCACTAAGTTGTGGAGGGCCTCACTAGGTAGCTGAGGCTGGCCGAGAACTCGGATCCTCCGGTCTCAGCCTCCCGAATGCTGGGATTACAAGCGTGCGCCATCACGCCCGGCTTTATTTATTTTTTAAATTTTATTTTATTTAATTTTTGGCGGTACTGGGGATTGAACTCAGAGCATTCTACCTCTGAGCTATACCCCCAGCCCTATTTTGTATTCTTTATTTTGAAACCGAGTCTCACTAAGTTGCGGAATGCCTCACTAGGTAGCTGAGGTTGGCCGCGAACCCGGATCTGCTGGGATTACAAGTTTACGCCACCACGCCCGGCTTTTTTTTTTTTTTTTTTTTT
>PVLC010029338.1:0-20837 GCA_004027655.1 Graphiurus murinus
AGAAAATAACTTGCCTAAGGTTACAGAGTTTATCAGTAGTAGAACTGAGATTTTACCTGTTTTCTTAAATATAGGTTAAACATCCCTAATCCCCAAATCCAAAATTTGAAATTTCAGAGCATTTTGGATTTGGGATTTTCAGAATAGAGGCGCTGTACACGCACATGCTCCTGCTACCCATGCTCTGACCTCGATTCCTCCTGTGTCTCCCCCTCTGCTCTACTCTGCTCAGTCTTCTCTCTACTCCTTTTTTTCCTCTTTATAGGGACTTGGTAGGGAGGTAGATCATGGCTGAGAAATGTAAAATGTAGCTAGGGTTCCTTAATAATGGGAAGTCAGTCTCTCCTGAAGAAAAGAAAGACCGGGGAAGGGTGGGGGGAGACGAGGAAAAGCCTATTCTGCTGCATCTTTCATCTACTCCAGTACTTTTACTTTAACTCTGACAACAATGAAAATAAAGGAGATGCAGTGGAGAATCTGAGCTGCCAACAAGAGCTTTCCTCTAGGACCTGCAGAGCCAGCGGATGAGGATTACTAGCTGGGAGGAAGTGAGCATCCTTCAGGGCTCTAATGAAAGAACTCCTGGGGTTTGATTTTCCATCTTTTGCTTAATTTCTTTAAAGACTGGCTGCCTCTCAAACCTTACTAAGTGAGGGTCTTCTTTGATGCTGGGGCCTCTTCACTCTATAGGCAAACTTCTGGGTTTTTACTTTAGGCAGGCTTAAAAAGCAAGTTTGCCAGTTTATAAACCTGTTAGGGGCCTCTACGTTGTTGTGGTTATTTTTTTCTCCTCTTACAGTGAATAGAGTGAATGGAACGAAAATCTTTCGCTCAGCTTTGCCAAAGCGGCCTTGAATGTTGCTGATACATACTGTTATAGATCCTTCCTACCTAGTATTGGATAGCTTCTTCTTTATTTACTTCCTTCCCCCTTTCTTCCTGCCTTCCTCCAATAAACTGCTGAGTTTTTCTTAATGCTACTGTGTCAATGAATGTCATCATAGGATATAATTTTCATGGAATGAAAGCCCCTTTATAGAAGATTTCTGTGCGGGAAATAAATGTCCATCTTCATAAATTATTTAAACTAGACTTCCTATGATTCCCTAGGCTGAAGTTATAATTTTACATTTACCCACTTCCCACATGAAAAGGTTTGTTCTAATTAGGATCAGAGAAGAAACAGAAGAAAGATACGAAAAAGATAACCAGATTCATTTCTTTGGCAGATTAAAGAGCTTGCTGAATCCTGTCAACCTTACTTTGTGAATTCTTCATGACCATAGGAGTCTGGAGGGTTAAAAATCTAATCATTTCATCATGGTGTATTCATAATCATGAATAATTAGAGACCCTCTCAATGTCTCTCATTGGGTGATTCATTAAGCAAAACATGTGCATCTATATAGTGAAATATTACACAGTCCTTATAAATCACATGGCCAAAGATCATTAGTGACATGAGGAATAGTACATAAAGCCATATATCCAGCCTGACCGCAATTTGATCACAAAAATAGAACAAAGACTAAAAGTAAATTATGAAGAAGTTAAGAATGCAGTCGATTATTTTCCTTAAAAAATAGTTTTCTGCTTTGCAAGTTTTTTCAATGTTACTTTAACATAATTAGGAACAATTTAATAAATGTTATTTTTCAAAAATAAAAACTGTTTTTCAGTGCTGGGGATCCAACCCAGGGTCTTACACATGCTATAGTTCTGCCACAGAACTACATCCCCAACCCCTCAAAACCCAAACTTTTTATCTCTACTTAAAGAACTACCTGATAAAGAGAGGTGACAAGCCTGTGCTTGGGACCTTCTTATGCACTCAGAGCCTTAGCTATTAGCACACATTGTGCTAAACTTTAAAATACCATCTCACCAAGTGCTGTGTGCATATATGTCACTATCTCTATGAAATACATTATGATGTGGGACTAGAGTGTGCCAATGAAAGATTTTAAAAATACCTTCTTTTGCCTGAATCCAAGAGGGCAGCTGGAGGTTTGCTGGTCTGGAGAACTAGGGAAGCTGTAGGGAGAAGCACTGACCCAAGTCCTCATTCTCTTTGCCCAGGGACAAGGGATTTGTAGCATGCGTCATCCGCTCTGCAGAGATTGTCCTAACAGAGTCCTTTTTCCCAGCTGTGTTTCCATGGAAATGCTTCAGTCCCTGGGATTTCAAAATATCAGGTTTTAGATATTTTTGTAGTAAGAAGGTGAGAGTCAAATGAAGGAATGTGGCCAAAGTAACCAACATGAGTGCTTAATCGCGCAGCTTGATAAATGACCACTGTCATTATTTCTCACGTTGTGGGGTCATTCTGCCACACCATTCCCTGCTCATATGCACACATCCCATACACACCAGAAACACTCACATATACACATGTCCTTCCACCCACACACCCTAGAGCCAAAAACTAAATCAGTCTTCGAAAGGGAGGATGGCCTCGAGGACAAAAACACTTCATCCTCTATTTCAGTTCCCAACTGTTGTGTTGTTTATATAAGAATAAAAGCTGGTGGTCAATGCGAAAGAAAAATTATCTCTTCAGAACAGAGGAGGGAGAAGTTCACTCTGCGGAAATGGTGCTCCTTCCCACATGCCTAAAGACCAATTTCAATTGTACCAGCCCCATGACTTCCAGGGTGTGCAAAGGGAACAGACAATCAGCAAGAGGAAGTGACAGAGTAAAATGGCTTCTGCTCTGAACCACTCTTCCATAAGCCCCAAGATTTCCGCAGACATTACAGTGTCTCCCTTTTGTAGTCTATCCTCATTCCTCCTGCTCTGTTGGGTTGCCCTTTTCTTAGGCTGCCCCGCTAATGCAGGCTGGATAAGGGCTGTGGTCCAGCTTTTCCTGACCTCATGGGGCTAACCTGCTGCTCATCACTGGAAGGCTGCCTTCAGTCTAGCCCTGCCAAGGTTTTAGGAACTCTCAAATTATAGGTCCGTTCTTCTGGATGTAGGTACTTTGGGTCATAACAACATGTGTTTGGAGAGAATAATGCACCAAGCATGGAACTAGTAGTCATTGCCAAATAGGGAGCAAGACCCTAAAAGGATGGTCACAGCTCAGGTCTATTTTGGTCCAGGTGGAGGAGGGACTGGAAATGGCTGGAACATGGAATTCTTTCTAGGAAGCAGCAGGTGGATGGAGGAGAAATACTGCTTGCATGTTATACTCTGGATATGCAGAGGCTAAAGAGGATTACTTAAGGGGAGAAAAACCAGAATAGAAGACAGCAAGGAAAAAAAAAACCATAAGGTTGCTACCACCATGATTGTACCTTATTAGTTCTGGTAATCATTGGCTTGTGGAAACTTAAAGTGAGAGATCATTCTGCCTGGGTCTCATCGGCGGCCTGATAATAAATAAATTACTAATAGTGTTTTCTCTGTAATCTTGATTCTTTTGAAAGAAATCTAGGCATATTCATCAGGGCTAAATCAGGTGGCCATGTACAGAAGAGATCTACAGGACATTCAGATAGCAGGGAAATTACAGCTGAAGGAGTGGAACATTAAACCTTACCATGGCTTAGCAATGCCAGTGTTTGTTTCTGTCTACTTTGTGGTATAGTACTAAGCCACAGAGGTGCTTATTCAAAATTATGAACTTTCAATTTAAGTCTGCTGTCACCAGGAAGCACTGTGGGGGGGGGGGGGCGTCTCATGGGACCTCAAGGGGCTCTCTGCTCAAGCTTTTCAGGTTTTAAATAGTACCTTAACTTGGTATCACAACTGTTTATGAACCTCTCTGGACTTTGGCTGTCTTGGGTCAAAGCCACACTTGCAAAATTCTACACATGAACAACACCACCCCCCCCAAAAAAAAACCCTCTGGTAAATTTTCTCTCTCTACCGACTTTTTTCCTGAAAGATCCCTGAGTTTATCTTTCTTGACAGCCAGGTGAAGACTTCTGGTTTCAAAGTAAATATGACATTCATCTTCCTCTCCATCATTTATGAAAATAATAATAATAGTCAAGAGTGACTCCCTGTTGTAGGCCACTAGAGACCTCTTTTGAGTATACGGAAGTTATATCAATTAATGAGTTTTCAACCCCTCATCATTTCCAGTGTTCATTCTATTCAAAACACTCAATTTACCTCTTTCAAACTCTTCTGACCAGTATTATTATCCTGGTTGCATTTTATCATCTTGAGTATCCTGTAAAAATAGCTTGTTTTTTAATTGAAATTAAAATAAGTTACAACCACTGGGTGTGGTGATGCATGCTTGTAATCCCAGTACTTGGAAGGCTGAGACAGGAGCATTGCAGGTTCTTGACCAGCCTCAGCAACTTAGTGAAGCCCTCTGCAACTTACTGAGACCCTGTTTCAAAATAAAAAATAAAATAGGGCTGAGGATGGGTGTAGCTCAGAATTAGAATGACCCTGGGTTCAGTCCCGAGTAACACACACACACACACACACTCTCTCTCTCTCTCTCTCTCTCTCTCTCTCTCTCTCTCTCTCTCTCTCTCTCTCTGTCTCTCTCAGGAAATTTTTGCTCTGTGAACTTGCAGGCTTCCATGAGCCACAGGGTAGTTCTCGTCCTTAGGGAATGGCAATACTGATGGAGTAATTGTGACAAAGATGGGTAATATAAGTGTAGAAACACAAACCAACCCATAATGAGTACAAACACCCATAGGTGTGCTGACGAGGACAGTCTGACTATGCACCGTCTGGCCGAGGGTAGGTGGGGTGACTCCAGACCGCTGACTTGTCCTCACCCCAGCCCTGGCCTCCCGCATCTGCCTGAGTGGAGGCTCTGCTCTCTCCCCCACAGTTGTGGACATGGATGGAAGACCTGCAGAAGGAGATGCTGGAGGATGTCTGCGCGGACTCTGTGGATGCGGTCCAGGAACTGATCAAGCAGTTCCAGCAGCAGCAGACCGCCACCCTGGATGCCACACTCAACGTTATCAAGGAAGGCGAAGACCTTATCCAGCAGCTCAGGTCAGCGCCTCCCTCCCTGGGGGAGCCCAGCGAGGCCAGGTCAGCATGGGCAGTGCTTTCCAGTGGGAACACGTCGGGCTAGACACGAGATAAGTCATGTCCCAGTCTTGACTCAGCCACAGCCGGCTTTGTGGTCTTGTGTGAGCTTCGGTTGCTTCATCTGTAAAATTTAAAAATGCCTGCACCACACCCAACCTGAGAGCAGACTGAAATAGCTAATGGTGAGGCTCTAAGATTTCAAAGAATTATCACTCAGGATAGCATTTGGCAATCAATATGAAACATAAATATGAGAAAAATTAACAAAATTCAACAAAAATTGAGTAACATCTCCATTAAGAATTATGACCTATTTGGCTATGTGGAGAGATAAGCATTATGGAACAGAGTGGTCTTTGGGCTGAATTCTGAACCGTGGTGCCCCATGGGTCATATTTTGCTGATGTTTGGCTGTGGCCCAAGGATATACAGAATGTATGATCATGTCTCACTCAGCTTTCATTACTCACCTGTGGTGTTTTCACTCTCCCTGACTGCCCAGAGAAAGAAAACTCCTTCTTTGCCAACCTAAATACACACAACTAAAATCCTGTCAAAAGTCTTCTATTAGCTTAGAATTGTGCACACCATTGCCACCTTTCTGTTAGTATCGGTATCTAGTTCCTGCTCCTGTCAAGGGCATCAGCTCCTCAGATAAAATGTCCTGAGGCCTTGGGCAAGCTCTCACCAACCAGCACCATGCCCAGGTGCTGTGTAAATAGGATTTGATGGTGCTAATGATGCCTGCCCTTAGGGACTGTTCCTATCCCAAAATCACCAACTACTGGGCCCTCTGCCAGCAGCAGACAGAAATAATCTCATCAACAAGTCCTGGGTCAACGCTGGGGCCTGAGGGAATTACTTCAATTGGAGAAGGCTTTTTTTCCCCCATACCACTTGTCCAATTAAATAAACAATGAGAAATTACCTTTAGAAGGTCCTGGCATGTTTTTCTGTTGAAAATTAATAATTTCTATTCTAAACATGCACATGAGATATTCTGCATCCTCCTATTGCATACTAACAAGACAGCCTCTTCCCTTCCTTCCCCCAATTCATCTTCATGAATATACAATGCGTGACAGTTTTGTCTGCCTACCCAGGAAACTCCACTGTCATTTGCTGCTAAAGAAAATTCCCAATAGTGGGCAGTCACTTAACCTCCCTGGGCCTCAACTGCTTGGTCTGTGTGATTAAGGGGTTCACCCTAGGAACTCTGTCAGCTCTAGAATTTGCTGATGGCTTTGTGTTATCTCTCCACATACTTTTTGCAAGCTTGGCTGGCTCCTCTTGCTGTGGGGATGGACCTGCGGAGATGCCATGTGCTCTTCAAAACTGCCAACCTTGCACAGTGCCTAAGGGCATAAGGCCATTGGGTGATGGTGAAGGCAATGGTGTGAGTCATGCCTGTTCTACCAGTCTAAGTTCCATGGATTTGAGAGACTACCATAGGTGTGCAACCAAGAGCCACCTGAATCTAGCCTAGGCTCCCCTCCCTCCCTGACATCAAAGCCCATACAAGGAAAAGTCAGTGAGGCTTAGTGGGCATTGGTGGGATGCCCCATACACACCAGAGACACCTTCTGTGGGTCTCCACTGTTCTTCTGTCACCCTTCACTGGAGTGCCTAAGGTTGTGTGTATGTCAGCTCTACCATTCCTAGGGAGTGTGACATTAACATGGGTGCTGTGCAGCCTGGTAGAAATTATGTGATGGGAAAAGCCTGAGAGGAGCAGAGAGAATCATCAGATCCTCTAGCAGCAAAGCCCTCAACAAGTACTTAATGAATAGTACTGAGTGCACGTCTTATGCTCTTCTTATGATTGGAGATGTACATGCAACAGTGGGGGTGGGAACCATGCTTGCTTCATGCACAAACAGGCCAGGGTAAGGAGGTGGAAACTGGGAGATCTCTGAATAACAGAAGGAACGGTGCATGATGAATTGCCCTTATTCTGTCTTCAGGGATGGATAGTGTGTGCTCAGATGCCACTGCTTCTGTGACATGTGTAGGCTAAAAGGACCTGGACTTCAGGATACCTGCTAATGAGAGCATTCAAAACTAAGGATTTTCCCTTTGTCCTCTGACTTCTTAAATTGTATAAGAAACCAAGGAGCCAAGCTAATGAATGTGCCAGTTCACTTGTCAGCCATGATAGTTTTAGGCTGCTAGCTTACTGGGGGCCTGTAGGATCTGAGCTTCTTAAGCTCCATAGTTTTCCTAAAGTAATCATCTCTTTGGAGGCCTCACCACCACCTCACTTCTCTGAGCAAGTCAGTGTCTTTATCACTTGATTCTCCTCCACGGTACATTGCCTCTCCCCACCACTCACACATAGACTCTGCTATGGGAGTACGCTCTCCTACACACCTGATTGTTCATCCACTCCTTTAAACCCCAATCAAAACGCAGCCTCTCTGATACTTCCGGTGGTTGGTCATCCCAGCCTCTTGTGACCTACTCTTTGCTCTACTGAGTTGAGCACAGCCCACATCAGCACTTGACACTTCACTTGTGTCCTTTTGGGGTTAATAATCATGCATACAGCAGGTTCCTGGTCGCAGTTCACACGCACTGCCTTATTTAACAGCAAACCATGGAGTAGGGTAGGGACTAAGTTCACTTTATAAGTGAGGCAGCTGGGGCTCTGGGAGGTGATGTTCTAAGGCTGCCAGCCCATATATGTCAGAGTGGGGGCCTAATCCAGATTTGCAGATGCCATGTTGCATGCTTTCCTAACCATAGCTTGAAGACTGTTTAAGAACACCAGCCCACACTTCAGCAGAGCTTTGTAAAGTGGGTGAATAATTTCAGTAGCCATGATGTCATCTTATTTTAACAATTCAGTGAGGTAAAATTAGGAAAGTTTTTCATTTTGTTTTTCATATGCCTTTAACTTATCTATCCTTATGTAATATATGTATGTGTATGTGTATATTAAAGCCTTAGACTACACGTATGTATGGAACCATTTCATTTCTTGAATATGTTGTGCTTTGTAGAGCCATTTCCTACCTTCTTTTATTGCCTGACAGTAGAAGAGCAGCTAGTCTTAGAAACAGAGTTGTGGGCCCAAATGAGGATTCATGTATCTCTGGTTCATCTACTAAGTAGATAGTGTTGGGCTCACAGTAGGAATTTGATAAATTTCTGTTGACTCACCAATTCATACCACCTTGCTCAGATAAGGAAAGCCCCTTCCTCCTCTGTCACTTGTAACATGGCAAGGCCTCTCCCTCCCTTCTTCTCCCCACTGCCACAGGGACTCGGCTGTGTCCAACAATAAGACGCCCCACAGTAGCTCCATCAGCCACATTGAGTCTGTCCTGCAGCAACTGGATGACGCCCAGGTGCAGATGGAGGAGCTGTTCCATGAGCGGAAGATCAAGCTGGATATCTTCCTGCAACTACGCATCTTTGAGCAGTACACCATTGAGGTAGGGGGAAGTGGAGGGGAGGGGAGGGCCAAGGAGAGTGCTTCCTGGCCAAGGGTACTGCCACATCCACAGGGTGGCAGCCTAGGGAACTAGAGAAGATTCTGCATCAAGATACATTTTTAGAAGCCAAGAAATTCATGTTCTACTAGGATAAATTGCTTCTAGTCCCTCTCATCTCCAAGCAGAGCCCCTCTGTTTTACTTTCTATGAGTTACATCACTGAGGAGTTTTTGTTGCTATTCATTGGACTCTTGGTACTTTGGTTCCTGAAAGACCATGGAGTTGGCCATTGAGTCCCTGAAGTAATCATTGAATTGCATAGCTTCAGCAGTGGTGATGTGTTAAAATTAGACAACCTCCTCAGCTGGTGAATGTAGACCAGGCATTGGATTAAGTCTCACACAGAAACCAAGAAGTCAGGATCTGCAGGAAAGACCTATTGGTTTGATCTCTATTAAGAAAGTAAGTCGCCGGGCGTGGTGGTGCACGCTTGTAATCCCAGCATTCGGGAGGCTGAGACCAGAGGATCCGGGTTCGCGGCCAGTCTCAGCTACCTAGTGAGGCACTCCGCAACTTAGTGAGACTCGGTAGAATGCCCCTGAGTTCAATCCCCAGTACCGCAAAAAAAAAAAAAAAAAAGAAAGTAAGTCTGGGCTGAGGCCATTTGTTAGTTCATCTCATAAACTCAGTTCACTTTTGGAAGATTGCAATCATATACTGGTATACTTATATCACCTTTTTTGGTATCAATAATGTCTGTCCCACATAATATCCACTTTTTATTATTTTCTTCCTTGAAGCAGTAAGTTTCTGGGGTACACAGATTACATCTTTTCAAGGATAGTAAAGGGTTAAATTAAAGGCACTGTCTTCTCTTTGCTCCTGACTGGTATGGTAGGAAAGAAAACCAATTCTCCACCTGCTATTTCCTTCTAAATTTACTTTGCATTTTAAACATCTCCCTGAAGTTGGGACTTTTGGGTTTATGGGAACCAGTTTTCCCAACTATGTCTGTGGAAACATTCATGAAACTGGTTGGGAAAAGAAATCATTTTTTTAAATGTTGAAAACTCCAGCATCTTAATGCTAATGCCACTCTGGAACAGAGGACTGTTTTAGTAATGGCTGCCCTTTTCTTCAATCCTGGATCAAAAAGGTTTATGTTGAGCATATAAAATGTAAAAGAAAGTAGTCGATGTTTAAATTATCCATCCTCATAGCCTTTACTCTTTTATGAGTTTTCTTTTTTTATGAGCACAACTGTTCATGTTCTAGGGCTGGAGAGAGTGGCATATGCCTATAATTCCAGCAATTTGGGAGGCTAAGGCAGGAGGATTGCAAGTTCAAGGTCAGCCTCAGCAACTTGGCAAGACCCTATCTTGAAATAAAAAAAATGTAAAGAGGGCTATGAATCCAACTCAATAGCAGAGCATCTTTGGGCTCCATCCTGAGTCAGTCAGTCAGTCTGTCTGTCTGTCTGTCTGTCTCTCTCTCTCTCTCTCTCTCACACACACACACACACACACAATTCATGTTCTAAAAGGTACTTTCTGGACAGTTTCTGGAACAAAGAAAAAATAAGCCTGTAAATCTAGATCTTAGTTATTCTTCCAATTGATTCTATACCTAGGTGAATTTATATTTTCTGTTTATTTTGGATCTATACTCAAAAGGTTTTCAAGTGGCAAGTGGTATTAAAACATATTTCAGAAGACCAACTAAAATGCCAGTGGAAAAATAAAGATATTGACATGCAATGAAGGGTGCATGTAAACTTCATAAAGAGAGGAAGGAGGTGTGAGTCATTATCCCTTATTAATTGAGAATGAGACTCACAGAAGAAGTTACATTTGATTAATGTGGTGTAGGCCCCGGGCACTCCCACAATCCTTAACTCAGCTCCATCTCACCTGCTGGGCATGAATATGTCCCTGGGGGAAATTGTGTTAGCAGGTGTGGTGATTTTGCTGTTGTATTCTTTATTTACTCTCCTGTCATTCCAGGTCCACATCGAAAAATAGGGGAAAGAAAACAATCTGAAGGTCAGATGTTTCCATTTTATTTGATTAGATGAGACTGTGGTTTGGAGGCCAGGGTTGCGGGTTTAGTGCCAGAATGGGTCTATTAGCTTCACTTTGACACGGACGACACCCTTGACACCAGCTGGGGGTGCACTGGAACGTGTTTACCTGTAGTGATTCCTGTCAAATCCAGCTTTGCTCCTGAACTACAATCCAAAGCATATACAGAAAATATACTTTAAAGATATGAGTGTAAATCAAGTTCTTTAAAGTTAGATCCTAATTGAATATTGCTCTAGAGAAGCTTGCTATTTGAATTGCAGAATTTGCATTCTTCAGCCTTCCTATGTATGAAAATTCTCCTCACTGGAGTACTAGACAGGAACTTGGACAACTTGATATGCAGTGGAGCAAATGAGGAGAAGTATAGTGTAAGGGTCTGATATAATGAGGGAGATAAAAACAGTAATTTGATTGTACACCCTCTGGTGTAGCCTCTGACATCCAGGTTATTTTTTGTTTGTTTGTGTTTGTTTTGTTTGCGGTACTGGGGATTGAACCCAGCGGCATTCTACCTCTGAGCTACACCCGCAGCCCTATTTTTTGTTTTTTATTTTGAAACAGGGCCTCACTAAGTTGTTGAGGGCTTCACTAAGTAGCTGAGGCTGGCTGTGAACCTGTGATCCTCCGGTCTCAGCCTCCCAAATACAGCGATTACAAACGTGCGCCACCAAGCCCAGCGACATCCAGGTTTTGAAGGGTTTTGAACCCCATGTGGAAAGAGGCCTAAAGCTGGGGGAAAATGCTACATCTAATCTTAGATAGAAATGGAAATCATGCCAGACCTATGTAAAAGCTCTGCTTCAACTCAGATTGTCAGAAGTTATTTTTGAGGATGATGAGATTATTTCAAATATCAGCTATGCTTCTCTGTGAGGATGAAGAAAAAACTCTTAGAGAAGCTTCAGAGTGTGAAACTGAGGGTGGTTTCTGGAATAAGAGCCACATCAGAGCTGACATAAGCCAGGACAGTGTCTGTCCATGCTTGCAAGACCTACAGCTGTGGTTCCATTTCTAAAGGAAGGCATTTGATGGACATACTCCAAATTCCTAGGGATTACTGAAAGCCAGAGCAGGCCTACGACCCTGACATCTGGGAATCTAAGTGTGACTCCTCAATCTTATCATTGATGGCTGAGATCAGCCTATTAGTTTAAAAATTATGATAGCACATGAGTTGCTACACCAATCTCCTTTCACTCGGTAGGGTACATATGGCTTCCACATTATAGCCTGGAATGAAATCATAGGGCACCCTCACATAAATACCCCAAGTTCATTAGGCAGATGTTCAAACCCAAGACTGGCTGCGTTCCTGACGTTCCTTCTTGGACTTCTTGCATACCAGGCAAAGTGACCCAGACTGGAACACAATGTCTTACAAAGTTTTCTGTAGGTTCAGCCTCCCTTTCTGAAAGATGTTTTATATGAACTAGTCAAGATATGAGACACTTCACCAAATATTAGTGTTGTTTATTTTCTGGTGTTAAGAATATGGGTGATTTTTAATCTTTGATGCTTTCTTGCATTTCTTAGTTTTCTACAATTAGAATGATCAGAAAGAAATAAAAAGCATTTTTAGAAGCAAGAATATAAGCTGGGTGTGGCAGCACAGTTTGTAATCTCAGTACTTGAGAGACTGAGACAGGAGGATTGCAGGTTTGCAAACAGCCTCAGCTACTTAGTGAGGCCCTCTGCAATTTAGGAAGACCTTGTTTCAAAATAAAGAATAAAAAAAGGGGGCCAGGGGGTATAGCTCAGAGGTAGAATGTCTCTGGGTTCAATCCCCAGTACCAAAAAAAAAAAAGGAAACAAGAATATGCTAATAGTCTCCAATTTTTTTATTATGTGCCCTCTTCATATATTTTTAATTTTTAGCATATATATTAGTTTATAAATCATAAAATATCCTATCACTGGCTAATAGTCTAGTGTAAGTTGAGCTTTTTCATTAGGAGTCGTGATTGAAGATTTTGAATAGTCCTTCTAATAATTTCCGATATTTTTTTGCCTGGCTTCCTGACAGATCTGGTTTGATTGTCACTGTGTCTTTACCCCATAATATGGCCAAAAGAGTTCAAAGTTGTCTTTTGCTTTCATGATTAGTATTATCTTCAAACTTCAGTGTCTTTGCAGGAAACTTATTAAGCTGTGGGTCTTTTTGTAAAGGTTGATTTAGTTTAAGCTGGATAAAAGATAAATCCATTTAGCAGGGAACATGAAAAGAACAATGATTTGAGATATGCTGGCATCAGTGCACAGATGAGCCACAGTTGGCCCCTCTGAACTGCGGCTTCTGCCCCCCTGCGCAGCCCTGTCCTGCCACCCACAGCACAAAACCAGCTGCCCTGTGGTCAGAGTGAGATGCCAGCCCCATTCTTTTTTTTTTTTTTTTTTGCAGTACTAGGGATTGAACCCAGGGACATTCTACCTCCAAGCTACACCCCCAGTGCTATTTTTTATTCTTTATTTTGAAATAGGGTCTCGCTAAGTTGCAAAGAGCCTCACTAAGTAGTGGAGGCTGACCGTGAACCTGGATCCTGCAGTCTCAGCCTCCCAAGTACTGGGATTACAAGCGTGCACCACTTCACCCAGCGATGCCAGCCCCATTCTACTAAGGAAAGTCTAGGGAAACTTTGTGTATTTTCCATTAGTCTAATAAAACATATGTAAATAATGTATAAGCACAGATATAGATGCATATTTATATAGAGAGAATTTCTCTCTCTTTTACCAATAAATAATCTTGGGTATCCCCTGAGGTAGACACACTCACCTTCATTGAAAGATACTCTAGACAAGGGACTTTATGAAAATGTTGGCCACATATATTGGGGGGGGGGATGTGTTACTGGAGACTGAACCCAGAAGCATTCTAACTCTGAGCTACACCACCCCTAGTACTATTTTTTTTCTTTTTTGAAAACAGAGCCCCACTAAGTTGCTGAGCCTGGTTTCCAGCCTGCAATCCTCCCGTCTCAGCCTCCCAAGTACTGGGATTATAGGAGTGTGCTACCATACCTACCTTACATACATGGCCTTTTAAAAATGTCTCACTCTATAATTACAAACAAAAATTTTCTCAGTGCACCTGAAAGTTTGTCTGAGTAATTAACCCGAGTAAGGAATGGAATAGCCAATTCCAAATTATGGGGTTCTCATTAGGATGAGTTGGGCTGGGCAGAGCCTGGGAAGAAATGGCACTCAAGGAGGAAACTTGAGGGCACTCAAGGGAAAGCTGATTGTGGTCTCTACTCTTCAGTTGGTTTATGTAAAGGCCCTTAGCATTTTATATTAGAATGTGAATGTACCAGTGACTACACTGAGCATTCAGAATATAACAGTCCCTGCCTTTAGGGGGCTAGATGGGGAGAAACACAGAGAGAGAATCATCAGGCAGTGTGATAATTCTATGATAGCGAGGCTCGTACTTTGCTTGGAACATCATTGAATAGGAGACACCTGGCCTGGTCAGGCTGCCCATGAAGGTTTCTCAATGAGATTACACCTGAGGGACAGGCAAAAATTGGTGACTGGGATTTGGCATTCCTGGACGATGCCATCCATCCTTTTCTAGAATATCTCCAGAGCCAAGAAGCAGGGATTGGGAAGAGGGGAGAAGAAACAGAATTCTGTTACTGTATTGAACCCAAATTTCCACCCTTTCACACGTTGGTCTTTGTCCTATATCTGAGGAAAAACAAATACCAAGAATAAAAACCAGAGCAAGTCTGCCGTTTCTTTTATTTGGAAGCCTTGGAAATGTTTATCACAGGTCTCTTCCTTTTTTGAGAATTATGAGATTATAAGAGTTATTCCTACAGTCTCTCTCAACTCTAAAAATGCTATGACTATGTCCCTTCTCTATGGTACACATACCCAATTTATTTACCTCCTTCTGGACAGAGAAGGCATGGTCTCTAGATGCTCTCAGTCGCCCCCTGCTGAGGAATTCTTGTTAGCGACGCCAGTTCACACACACACACACCTTGGGTGTATCCTGGTCAGGACTCTGGCATCCCAAGTGTCTTTTCAGTGGCTTCATGCCCTATTTGTCTAGCTTTGTGTAGGTGGTTTTGTCAAGGTAAGTGCTTCTAATACACCTGATCTTTCAAAAAACTGACAGCTTTTAGATTTTTCCCCTTAAGTTTTACTTTTTTCCCCACAATTCTTTGGCCTATAAAAATATATTCAAAGCTAGCTTAATATCACTGTGAAGGCTGTGCTGTTTGAAATATGGGCCAGGTCAGCAGGACCCGTGGTGTTTCACTGGAGGTTCTCCTACAGAGGCGCAGTCATTAGCCTGCACAGCCGCTGTCGGCTGTGACCATCTTAGGGGCCCATCATCTCATCCAATTCCATCACCTGTTATTCCATAGATACACGGTGAGACTCTGCAGAGTCTTGCCCCAAAACACCAACATGGTAACTGTATCAAGAAAAAAAAGTAAAATCTATTTGAGATCATCTTTATGGATTCTTCTTAGTGATCACCATAGCATTTCTTAATGTACCTCAGATTCTTGAGAAATAAATGCAAAATAAATACAATGAATTAAACCACATTCCTCACAAAATATTTACTTAATAGTATCTTCTAAATTTTTTATAAAATTTATTTAAGAACCATTGGGAAATTTCCTTTACCATCTTCCTTTAAAATGTCAACAACAGGCTTATTCATACAGCCTTGGTATTCTGGCAAGTCATCAGTTTTCAGTAAATTGTTAAAGATCTCTGATGGCAACTTTTGGATTACTTTCTGATGGGCAGAAGTATAGACCTCAACTATAGACCTCAACTCAGGTACCAATATCAAGATGCAATGGTATACACTCTCCCTTTCTGGTAAGGATGCACATGCACTAAAAAGGAAGAGATGCAAGCTACAGTTTATAGAAGAAAAGAACATTTTGATTCTCAAGATGCTCAAGCATTGCTATGAACTATAATGAGTGATCCGTATGTATTGGGAACTCTTCAACAAACTAGAGAGCTTTTGAAAGCAGAATAGAGTTCCACAAGTCTCAAGTTGATGAGAGGCAAAGGTATGGATGGAATTCCTATTCAGGGTCCCCTCCAACCCTTTCACTCTGTCAAAGATCATAGTTTTAATCATAATGCTGAGGAAGAAAAGAACATGAAATTTGCCCTCAAAATTATCCAGTTATCCAAGCAATCCAATTGGAATAGAAATTAGGTACTTGAACACTGGGACTCATCAATTACAACATTTTGCAATGTGTTCTTATATTATTTTGCCAAGAATTTAAAACAACCAGAGGGGATTTCTTTACTGCCAAGTCCTTTTGCTTTTCCAGAAAAGTTTTGCAATACCTCCAAAGGTGTTTATATAGCTATTTAAATGAGTATTTTGACTCTTCAGACAGATTATATGTATTTCTGGAACAGAGAGAAATGCTATGATACCTTTAATCTGTTTTTAGAACTCACTAATATCACCCTTTGATAAGATGATTAAGAGAAAAGAATTTAAAACTATACTGGACAAAAAGAGTAAATGACTGGGGCAGTTTAGTTTCACAGTGGTAGCCTGTGTCAGCACACATACTCATTATGAAGTAGCTCTTCCCGTGCAATGAAACACAGTCTCTTGAGCAATATGCTTTGCCCTGTCAGCCAACACTTGTAGGCCAGTGGAAAATATCTAGCTTTCATTTTTATCATCTTAATAAGAATAATGACATAAAACAGAAAGATACTCATTTTGCTATCAATAGCCTATGCACTTCAATAGCATCTCTTCACAATGCAATGCCGCGATCCCTCCTTCCCACTTATTTGGGATGGGATTGGATGTATATAATGTATCTATAACCACTGTTTGCTGAGAAGCAATATAGTGCCATGGTCAAATACGTAGTGTTTTGAGTTGGACTGTCTGGGTTTGAACCTGTTTCACTACTTTTTGTGCAGTCGTAGGCAAGCTGCTTAAGCTCTTGAAGTTTCAGTTTCCTCATTTGAAAAGTGAGGAAGACAGTAATGTTTCCCTGCCTGTGGGGTTGTTGTGAGGGTTTAATAAGTCAACACATGCAACATTAAGCAAAGCTCCTGACACTTCATCAGCACTTAATATGCTATAGTCAACACTGCTCCTACTATTCACATGTATAAATTTGCTTCCAGATTTTAAGCATCTAAACATCTCATCCTACTCTTCCCATTGTTTCTCTCCTAATTTTTAGTTGCTGAGTCAGATCAGGAGACCCTGAGTGTTCATGCAGAGCATGTGCTGTGGGAATCAAAGGCATTTTTCTCCTGCCATGCAGGGACCAGGACACACTTCTCTGCTGCTGCTTTAGTCCCTCTCTTCACATCCCAATTCTGGATTACAGATGTGTGTCCAGTTGATGACAAAGGCCCCTGGAGAACCAGAAAACTTATCTTTATACTAAGCCATCTGGCATAGTCAATGATATAAGGAACCAAACTTTAAAAAAATATACTCTATCAGTGGAAGGCTGTGTGTGTGTGTGTGTGTGTGTGTGTGTGTGTGTGTGTGTTTGCAAGGATAAATTATACCTGGCATTTATATAAGGCCAAAAATACACAATTTATTGATCTGTTCAAAGAACATGTGATTACTTTAAAATACTCAGGTGAGGTAAAGAAAACTGAGGTTTTTTTATTTGTTTTGAAGAAAATAGAGAAAGGGTAAAATTGGCATCTCTGATGTGAGAATAATAAAAAGAAGGATATCCTCAGAATCCAGTTCTTGGACCAGCCTAATTGCCGTAACAGTGTGGTTAAGAGCACTGAACTTAGTAGTTGAGTACTCGGCTCTGCCTCCTCCAGCTCTGAGATCATGGGGAAAGCTTCCCAACTCTTCTGTGCTCATTTCCTCCTAGGGCTGCTCTAAGGATGAAATTAAAGTTAGTTAAATACCAAACCCATTATTTATCCCATAATAAATGCACAGTTCAGAGCAGAATGTCTGCTTCAATGATATAATCACAATCAGCATCAGCATCTAAGAATTATCTGAAAAAAAAAAGAACTACATGGTGAGATTTCCAACTTTACATGAGATAATGAGCTAAATTGATGAGAACAGACTTTGAAAAGTGGAAGCAAAGGGGAAGGTAAGTTTGGGTTCAGGCAGGTACAGAACAGAACACTTGGAGAAGAGGGACTAGAGTTTTCTCTACATATAAATACTGGAGAAGACTAAGAAAATAAATGGAAAGGGCTCTCTGAGAACAGAGCACAAGGGGACTGCTAAACCAACCCCCACAGATCAATTTTTGGTATCAGAATACTAGATTTGGTGAATCTCAGCTAGTAGGAAAGTCTTGGACTTTTTTTTTAAAGTGAGCCTTGTAATTTCCCACAGCCTCTTAGCCTTTCTACAATTTATTTTAACTTCTTGTCTGATCTCCCTTATTTCTATGCCTCTAGAGTAGACAATTGATAGAACAGAAATATTGCCAAAATATATCTCAAAGAGGTCATCATATCCTAACACTCCAATTAATTCAGGAGAGCAACAAAGATAGGCCACTGGAGCCAAGAGGGGAACTGAGCAGGGCAGGGGCTGAGATGGAACTAATTGAGCAGAAAAAGAAAGCAAAATAGGGTTGACAGAAAGCTGAGTGCCCTCTGAGAACCTTGTATTCCATCTTTCATTCATGTGGTTCAGGCCTGAGCAGGTCTCTCCGAATGCAGTTAAATCACCAAATTCATTGCCTGGTATAGGTCTTGCTTTTCACAGTCTGGTCTCTGTATGAGCAAACTAACCTGTGTACCATGTTGCAAGATAAGCCAAAGAAAGCACCTGCATCTAGGGATGTGGTAAAGCCTTTAGGACAGAGGGTTTGTTTTGAAAGACAGTCAGGACTTAAACAGACTGGGTGGAGGGACAAGGAAGGGGGCTAGGAAGGAGTTTGGTGGGGGATGAGCTAACTCTCAAGATTAGCAGATTTTAGCAGAAGTGCAGGAGGTTCAGTTGGAAAGCTAGGTTTGTTCACTAGCAGTAAGGTAAGTTGCAGGTCTGAAAACTGTTTTTTCTTTAACAACAACAAAGATCTGGACATGGTATGGCATGCCTATAATCCCAGCTACTTGGGAGGCTGAGGCAGGAGGATCAAAAATTTGAGGACAGCCTTGGAAACTTAGAAAGACCCTGTCTTAAAAAAAGATGTTGAGAGCCGTGCGTGGCGGCGCATGATTATAATCCCAGTACTTGGGAGGCTGAGACTGGAGGATCTGAGTTCGTGGCCGGCCAGCCTCAGCTACTTAGTGAGGCACTCTGCAACTTAGTGAGACCCTGTTTCAAAATAAAGAATAAAAAATAGGATTGGGGGCGTAGCCCAGAAGTAGAATGCCCCTGGGTTCAATCCCCAGTATGGGAAAAAAAAAAAAAAAAGATGTTGAGGACTGGTGATATAGTCAGTGGTAGAGTGTTTGCCTAGCGTGTGTGAGGCCCTGGGTTTAATTCCTAGTACTACAAAGAAAATGAAATCCCATGATATATATATGATATATATATATATGCCAGCCTGGTGCCCCAGAAGGAAGCTAGAGAGGAGCCCAATGAAGGAACATTCCTTAAGGAAACATAAAATACTAAGAGAATAATTTAAACTGCAGGAAATATTAAAGAAGAGAGTCAGACAAATACAAGGCTCTGGCATCGGTGCTTGGGGAACTAGGGAGGGAGAGTCAGACACAGAGTGGAGAGTGTGTATACCCAGAGAGGTGGCCTTAGGAATCAGGCTATGCTGTTTAGTAGCCCCTTGAAATTCTCACTCATCAGGCTGCATAAGCGACTTGGCTGTTCAATTTAATAGTGTCTGTGTAGAGTGTAAGGAGAGGTGAGGAAAATACAGAAATACCAGATAGAGAATCCTGGACAGATTTTGTATTCAGTTTAGATCATATTCCCAAGATACCAGACCTCTGAGCCTCACTCTCCCAATTGAAGTACCTCAGCCATCTTCTGTTCCCCTCACCAGGACTTCTAGAAACTTTCCACCTTGTAGATTTCTGGCCTTGGGACTCCTCTGGGGTCTTCCTGCAGCAAAAGGACTCTTCAAAGAGTCATTTACATGGAAGCAAAACAAAAAACTAAAATTGGAAGAAGAGGCATGCTCTTTCTTTTGTGCTTGTTGTATTAGTTTCATTCTAATTTCCTATAGTTGATAGGCAAGGAATGGATTAGAAATTGTAATTTGGACTATTTTTAATATATTATCTCATGAAGGATTTTTATCCAAAATATATTAAGGACTCTTACAAATCTATAATCAAAAAATAACAGCCCAGTTTTCTAAAAATGAGCAAAAGACTTGTGGAAACAAGTCTTGAGGAAACACTTAACAAAGATGGATATATAAGTGGCCAAAAGCACGTGAAAATGTGCTCACTATCATTAGTCATCAGGGAAAAACAACTGAAAACCTTAATGAGATACCACTTCACCCTCAGTAGCGTGACTAAAATTAAATAAACAATAATGTTACATCATGGTGAAGATGTGGAGCAACTGGAACTCTCATACATTGCTACTGGGGACATAAAATGTTTACAGTCACTTTGAAGAACTCTGACAGTTGCTTATAAATATCCACCTACCCTGTGACCCTCCAGTTCCACTCCTCAATAACCACTCAAGGGCAGTACAAACCTGTATCCACCGAAAGACTTGCTTATATAAGGACTCTCACATCAGCCCTATTCGTAATAGTTGTCTATACACTGGAAGCAACCCAGAGGATCAACAACAGGAGAATAGATCAACCATTGGTATGCTGGTACAACAGAGCATACTCAGTTGTAGCGAGGAATTAACTACTGATACACACAATATGGATGGGTCTTGAATATAGCATGTTGAACAACAAAAATAAAAGACATAAGAGTACATACTCAGCCAGGCGTGGTGGCATACACTTGTAATCCCAGTACTTGGGAGGCTGAGACAGGAGGATCGCAGGTTCGCCACCAGCCTCAGCTATTTAGTGAAGCCCTCTGTGACTTAGTGAGACCCTACTTCAAAATAAAGAGTAAAAAATAGGGCTAGGGGTGTAGCTCGGAGATGGAATGCCCCTGGATTCAATCCCTAGTACTACAAAAAAAAAAAAAAAAAAAGCCGGGCGTGGTGGCGCACGCTTGTAATCCCAGCATTCGGGAGGCTGAGACCGGAGGATCCGGGTTCGCGGCCAGCCTCAGCTACCTAGTGAGGCACTCCGCAACTTAGTGAGACTCGGTTTCAAAATAAAGAATAAAAAATAGGGCTGGGGGTATAGCTCAGAGGTAGAATGCCCCTGAGTTCAATCCCCAGTAC